>JAVJIF010020367.1:0-63499 GCA_038442645.1 Agave tequilana | reverse complement strand
AACATACATATACCTTGAAGCGTATTAGTTTTGATGATTTCTTATTTTTGATAAAAAAAAAATTTCAACTAAGCTTCAATGCCTTATTTCCATGATTTTATTGATTACATGATTCATATACTCTATGTTTGGTGTTTACTCATGATTTTTGTTTCATGAACATATATGTGCTTTATAGATTTTGAATATCAATTATTGTGTGATTTTAATATTTTCATGGGATACTTATTGTTTTTTTTTTGTTTGAAAGATTTCCTACTAGTTTCAAAAATTATCTTTAAACTAGTCTTTATTCTTCAATTAGTAGTGATTTTCAAACATGTTATATTTTCAAACTCTTAATTTTGAAAACCCCTGCCTTCTAAGAGCGGTTGGATAGGCGACCATGCCTTGTATACCTTATTGAATATCTTTTAAATTTGTGCATGAAAAGGGTGGTAGGTATGAGTTAAACACATGATCTTATGAAATTTCATATGTTTGTATACTCATGTTTTCTATATATGTATGGATCATATCTAAAGTAACATTATATTGCTCTGATATATACTTATAGATGTTTTCTTGTGCTTTAAACATATATGTAACGCTCCCAGGTTTAATTACCTCAAAATCCATAATCATCAACCTTATTACTCGTAAATCAAAATATAATAAAGAAACTTCGGCAGCATCTCCTCTAAAATATAAACTCCATCTCAATACAATAATTTAGATTTCGGCTAACATTAGCCTACTTATAAATCTCATTTTTATCATATAGTTCATCCCAGGTCCATCAAATAAACATATACAGAAGAGTGCTTCCCTGATATAATATTCTAATCATAGTGACTAATAACATTATAGTTTACAAAAAGATTCACATTCTACAATAATTATATACGTTATCTCAGAAGAACATTTTGCAGCTCTAAGTCGGACTTTCGCCTTATCATGACCTGAAAATATCAATCTGTGGTGGGGTGAGCTCAACAGCTCAGTGAGTGAAGTCATTCAAAATAGAGTTTGTATTATACTACCATTGTATTTCAAGTATTATATAGTTGAGCAATGTCAAAAATCAGTTTCAATACTTTCTACTTGTGGTTGATACTATAGCTTATGAATCATAGACTTTTTCTATTATCTGATACTTTCTATATGTATTCTTCTGGGTACACGAGACCAATATTTCATTAACATACAATCTCAATGATTTTGCAATACTTGACCTAATCGTAGTCTCTTATAATTCCCTCTTCGGTTTCCAGTTTGTAACATATTCGTATTTCATATATATAGTCTTGGTCACAGCACAACTCTTAGAGAGCCTAATCTTACTCATTAGATTAGTTACAGTTCAATATTGCACCTACCCTAATATACGTATGACATTACACATGACTCATGATAGTATCAAATTATAATTGTGTTCATATATGAAGAAATACGAGATACTCACATCCATATACTGGATGTCACAACAATCTATTTACCCGATGTCATAGACAACTATATGCATACACTAGGTGCCATACATATTAACATTCTTAATTCAGATATAATAAACAATCATATTCATATACCGGATATCATAAATAATCATATGCATATACTAGGTGTCATACCTATTAACATCCATAATTCGGATATCATAACAATCATATCCATATACCGGATATCATAAACAATCATATGATATACTAGGTAACATACTTATTAACATTCATAATTCAGATATCATAATAATCATATCCATATACCGGATATCATGAACAATCATATGCATATACGAGGTGTTATACTATTAACATCGATAATTCGGATATCATAACAATCATATCCATATACCGGATATCATGAACAATCATATGCATATACTAAATACTATACCTATTAACATCCATAATTCGGATATCATAACAATCATATCCATATACTGGATATCATAAATATATATTCAATCATACTTCAATAAAACAATATCAATACTCCCCTTCGATCACCTCCGGTTCAACCCGGTCCCTTCCTCCGAAACAATAGATAACAATAATAAATAACAACAATACTTCCCTTCGGTCACCTCCGGTTAAACCCGGCCCCTTCCTCCAATACAATAAATAATAGCAATACTCCTCTTCGGTCACCTCCGGTTAAACCCGGTCCCTTCCTCCAACAGCAATGCTCTCCTTCGGTCACCTCCGGTTAAACCCGGTCCCTTCCTCCAATACGATAAATAACATCATATACACACTTATGCACATTTCTTATCACAAAGGCATTCACATACATACTGATGTGTCACACAGTCAAGTTCATGCGTTTCATTTCTTAGTTCGTTGGTTTCGAGGAATTCTTATCATATTTAAGATGTACCAAACACACACATAAAGCATTCAACTTAATGATCCCCAATATCGCACCAGTCAAGTTCTGATTTATAGTACCAGTATTCGCTTTCCTAATCATAATACTTATTCACCTTTTATCATTTAATTAACATTCAGGATATGTCATCATTTGCCTCTTTTATCCTCAGGCAAACTGCCTATTAGTTACAACTTATTTAATTCAAAATCTTCTCATTACTTCTGATACAAGTGATAGTTACAGGACAATTCTGATATTAATGAATTATTACACTTTTGATATCATAATTATCATTTATTTAAGTAAGGACTGGTTTTAATACTTTTATTTATTACAACCCAAATTTATCCCAGGTTTCACCAATACTGTTGTTAACGCTACTGACTTCTATACAAACATGTTTTGTTGTTGCTTACTTTTATTTTCGAATTCTAAAACTACACAGTCATTTACTAGCCAAATCATCTGTGTTCGCATATGAATCGAACCACACACATATATACATGCGTACACATACACATATTACTTACCAATACTGGGTTACGAATCTCATTGACACGACGCTCAATCTTTCGTCTGTATTACTAACTTTTAATTATTAAGGTAATTATCTAACTCTTACCGGTTATATATAATTGGTGTCACTATAAAGATGTGACTTTCTAACTTAATAGGGGATCCGATATTCTGCTAAATCAATTACAAGAATACCTGAAAGTCTCCGGTGTATAGAGTAGGCATACAAAATATTAGTTCCATACTATCGGTATTTATTTTATTGATATCGAATTATCCATCATAATCGATATACTTAATATTAAGTTGTAGATTTACTCAATACTGACTCTAACAGATTTTTACCAGTTTAATTACTCACTTGATACTTATACACCATCATCGGTCACCCATTATCTGATAATCATCTTACTTGATCTTATTCAGTAGTTTTTCATTAATAATCATTAATCTCTAAAAGTACGATATCTACTTGTGAGTTCTGATTCGAAGGTTTTATTTTTCACTTCTCATCAGATTCGATGAATCTTAGTTATTTATCTCTCAAATTGCTTTCAGTTGCTACCAATTAACAACTTAATCGATATATATAATATGTTGGCCATCAGCTGATCTTTGATGCCTCAAGTGTGCAAGTTGATACACAAAATCACGTTATGAGCGTATATATCATGAAACACAACAAATACGAAAACAGTATTCGCAAGATCAATACTCAACATACTACATAATATTTGAGTATCCCGTGTACTTGGCTTAACAATAAACTTTTAATGTTCAATTTATTTATCAAGTATGTCCGGTAGTGCTAGAAATTTAGTTGCTCTAATTCAGTTCATTATCAATTACTTTGATCAGTCCATCATTATCGGTTCACGTTCACAATTGCTAATTAACCGAAATGTCCCGATCCCATCTGAGTTATCAATATTAACAAAAGCTTCAATAGTTTAATCAATATACTATTTCTATCATGCTGCATCAATTACATATATCCCAATTGAGAGAGTTTTCTATATCACGGTTACATCGAGTTACTTGAAGATAATTTTTCAATTTCATTTGTTTAGTTCAATTCTAATATCAACTTCGAATGCTGCTTATACTAGACATAACCGATTCTATAATTATCCAATCATGGTTGATGGGTCTCAAGTGATCTTTTATCTTAACTGATTTCTAATTATCTCTTATTAATAAATAAACATTCATGATCTGTAATCGATTTCTCATTGTTACTGTTTAGTCTACTCATCGAGTACGTCGGTGTTAACCAACCACTGTCTGATTATTATTATTCATAACTATAAATTTCGTAATGACTTGAATATCACTTGCATATAATATCAATCTTCACTTATAAACCATCATTCTTATCTTACTAGTTAATACACATGCAATATAGTGTTTAAAGGAATCAGGGATAGACTTTACACACTAACGATTTTCAGGTTAAGTAATTTCAATATTCATCACAGACGGATAGATGGTATTAGCTGAAGATTTGTACTTAATAATTTCTATCAAAACCAGTGTTAATTATTCGGTCTTAATTCTAGTAAATACTCATAACATATACACGATACTCAGAATTCCACAAACACATAACTTATGTGGTATTTGTCTATGTTTATCCATACCAATACACTCACAGGCGCTTAATGGTCATGTCTATACGAATTATAAATGGCAAGACACGACTTGACATCAATGTTCTCACGCCCATATACGTAACATATCCGTGATCATTATTCGGATATCCTATTTGAATTTCGGTTCTATAACACCAATTCACTTTTACAATTATCACAATCATCTTTTTAATGATGTATTTCTTAGTTCTAATGAATCAATATTATCAATAATTTTCCAATAATAATTATTTCTAAATTAGAAAAAATCAGACTTGAGTTAAGACTTTCACTCACTAGGTATACGATAAAATTTTGAACACCCAATACCATATATTGATACACAAGATGTGTAGCTCTCGTTTTCACGATCACAACAGCTCAAGAATCGTCCGAATCTGACTTCGGATTGTCAAGATATCGTTCGGAAACCAAAACCAATGTAAAAGGTTAGATACGTAATACCTGAAAATATTCGGGGGACTGTTTGTAATATTTCAGGGGCCCAAAGTAATTATTCAATCTTACAGGGGCTAAAATGAAATTTATCTTATTTAATGAATGGGTTGGGTACATAACGGGTCGGGTCGTGTTTATTTAAAAGCCGAACCCGAAACCCATTTTGGGTTTTTCCCATTCGCAGCAGCAGTAGCAGCCGCGCGCTGCTACTGCTCCTGCGGCCGTCGCGGCCGCCTCCTCGACGCCGAGGCCGCTCGACGCCGCTCCGGTCAACCAGCGAGAGAGAGAAGAAGAAGAGGTGGGGGCCTAGGGCTCCCCCCACGGCCGCCGCCGCCGTGCCTGGCCGCCTCCGCCGCCGCCGCCGCTGGCCGGCATCCGACGTGCCATCCGCCACCACCAGAGAGGGAGTGAGAGAGTGAAGGTGAGAGAGAGAGAGAGAGTGAGAGTGAGAGAGAGAGTGAACGGGGGAGAGATTTTCTCTCTCTCCTCCTCCACCTACTCGCACCTACTCTCCCATTCCTCCCATACCTCATAAATAAATCTTTATTTTATATTTTTATTTTCTTTCTTTTATTTTTATTTCTCAAATCCTCTTAGAATTAAGTACCAATATCCCGTATTTATACGAGTATTTCATGCAGTATATACATCCGTATATTTCCATATATTTTTCATATCAATTAATCTGGTATGATTTATAAAAACTTAAATCCATTCCGGATTTTCACAATGAATTACCAAATATTATTTAACACGGAAACAATTAATTTAAAAAACATAAGAATTTACGATAAATATTACTAACTCAGATTTTATCAATCCGGGTGTTACAGCTCTACCCCACTTAGAAAAAGTTTCGTCCTCGAAACTTGGCACATCTGATAATAGGTAAGAGTAATACTTTCAATTTCTTATTTATCTCATGAAATCTTTCTTCTAATAAGGTAATTTTGTTCTCTTCCGTCATGCATTTCCTTATGCGTTCACAACATGCAATATATGTCCAATATTATCACTTTCACACAGAATATATCTTACACATACTTTATATCACTACATTCACCATCATACTTGACGATATACACATCATATGGTATTACATACACACATCACACTTGGTGATAATCGTGTTATATATCATCACACATCGTATCAGCACATACACGTGCCATACTTGATGATACGTCCATCACATATACTTAATATGGTTCTTCTGTCAGATTAAATCTTGTCTTACCTGATATTTTATCATTTCCTTATCCCAATATCCTATTCTACTGGTAGTTCATACTAAGGGCCGCACCCCTAATAGAACTCATCCGAATCAAAATATATGCGAGTATACTTTCATTCGAATATAAGAAAAAATTAAATATCATGCATTTCGAGATTAATCATACGCATAAGAACTCATTGCACCTATGAACTTCTTACATCAAGGCACACATTCATTCATACAAACTGCACACTCACAGACATTCATTATAATAATCAATGTTATTCTTGAACCAATGACTTAAATCAATCTCTAGGCTAATCTGCCTTAGACCTATCCTTGAGTTCTACTCCAAGTTTTTAAGCCTAAGCTCTGGAAACCAACTGTAACGGTCGCAGATTTAATTACCTCAAAATCCATAATCATCAACCTTATTGTTCGTAAATCAGAATATATTAAAGAAATTTCGACAGCATCTCCTCTAAAATATAGACTCCATCTCAATACAATAATCTAGATTCTAGCTAACATCAGCCTACTTATAAATCTCATTTTCATCATATAGGTCCATCAAATAAACATATATAAAAGAGTGCTTCTCTGATATAATATTCTAACTCACAATGACTAATAACATCAGAGTTTACAAAAAGATCACATTTTACAATAAGTACATACGTTATCTCAAGAGAACATCCTTGCAGCTCTAAGTCGGACCTTCGCCTTACCGTGACCTGAAAATATCAATCTGTGGTGGGGTGAGCTCAACAGCTCAATAAGTGAAGTCATTCAAAATAGAGTTTGTATTATACTATCATTGTACTTCAAGTATTATGCAGTTGAGTAATGTCAAAAATCAGTTTCAATACTTTCTACTTGCGGTTGATACTGCAGCTTATGAATCATAAACTCTTTCTATTATCTGATACTTCCTATATGTATTCTTCTGGGTACACGTGACTAATATTCATTAACATACAATCTCAATGATTTTGCAATACTTGACCTACTCGTTAGTCTCTTATAATCACCTCTCCGGTTTCTAATTTGTAACATGTTCGTATTTCATATATATAGTCATGGTCACAGCATAAGTCTTAGAGAGCCTAATCTTACTCACTAGATTAGTTACAGTTCAATATTGCACCTACCCTAATATAAGTATGACAGCACACACTACTCATAATAGTATCAAATTATAATTGTGTTCATACATGAAGAAATACGAGACACTCACATCCATATACTGGATGTCACACAATCTATTTACCCGATGTCATAGACAACTATATGTATACACTACGTGCCATCCATATTAATATCCTTAATTCGGATATCATAAACAATCATATCCATATACCGGATATCATAAACAATCATACGCATATACTAGGTATCATACCCATTAACATCCATAATTCGGATATCATAACAATCATATCCATATACCGGATATCATAAACAATTATATGATATACTAGTTGCCATACCTATTAACATCTATAATTCGGATATCATAACAATCATATACATATATCAGATATCATGAACAATCATATGCATATACTATGTGTCATACCTATTAACATCCATAATTCGGATATCATAACAATCATATCCATATACCGGATATCATGAACAATCATATACATATACTAGGTGTCATACCTATTAACATTCATAATTCGAATGTCATAACAATCATATCCATATATTGGATATCATAAACATATATTCAAGCATACTTCAATAAAATAATATCAATACTCCCCTTCGATCACCTCCGGTTCAACTCGGTCCCTTACTCCGAAGTAATAGATAACAACAATAAATAACAACAATACTCCCCTTCGGTCACCTCTGGTTAAACCCGGTCCCTTCTTCCAATACAATAAATAACAACAATACTCCCATTTGGTACCTGGTCCCTTCCTCCAATGCAATAAATAACAGCAATGCTTCCCTTCGGT
Source organism: Agave tequilana (assembly GCA_038442645.1). Classification (NCBI taxonomy): domain Eukaryota; kingdom Viridiplantae; phylum Streptophyta; class Magnoliopsida; order Asparagales; family Asparagaceae; genus Agave; species Agave tequilana. Next base: position 55,355 of record JAVJIF010020367.1, on the reverse strand, counting down.
CACCTCGGTTAAACCCGGTCCCTTCCTCTAATACGATAAATAACATCATATACATATTTATGCACATTTCTTATCACAAAGGCATTCACATAGATACCGATGTGTCACACAGTCAAGTTCATGCGATTTCATTTCTTAATTCGTTAGTTTCGAGGAATTCTTATCATATTTAAGAGATACCAAACACACACATAAAGCATTCAACTTAATGATCCCCAATATCATACCGGTCAAGTTCTAATTCGAATACCAGTATTCGTTTTTCCTAATCATAATACTTATTCACCTTTTATCATTTAATTAACATTCGGGATATGTCATCATTTGCCTCTTTTATCCTCAGGCAAACCAACTATTGGTTATAACTTGATTTAATTCAGAATCTTCTAATTACTTCTGATACAAGTGATAGTTATACGATAATTCTGATATTAATGAATTATTACACTTTTGATATCATAATTATCCTTTATTTCAAATAAGGACTGATTTTAATACTTTTATTTGGTACAGCCCAAATTTATCCCAGGTTCCACCAATACTGGTGTTAACGCTACTGACTTTTATACAACATATTTTATTGTTGCTTACTTCTATCTTTGAGTTCCAAATCACATAGTCATTTACTAGCCAAATCATCATTCGCTTATGAATCAAACCACAGACATATATACATGCTACATATATACATATTACTTACCATTACTGGGTTACTAATTTCATTGACACGACGCTCAATCTTTCGTCTGTATTACAACTTCAATTATTAAGGTAATTATATAACTCTTACCGGTTAGATATAATCGGTATCACTATAAAGATGTGACTTTCAAACTTAATAGGGGATTCTGAGGTTCTGCTAAATCAATTACAAAAATACCTGAAAGTCTCCAGTGTATAGAGTAGGCATACCAAAATACTAGTTCAATACTATCGGTAATTATTTTGTTGATATCGAATTATCCATCATAATCAATATACTTAATTTAAGTTGTCAGATTTACTCAATACTGGCTCTAACAGGTTTTCACCAGTTTAATTACTTACTTGATACTTATACATCATATTCGGTCACCCATTATCTGATAATCATCAGACTTGATCTTATTCAGTAGTTTTTCATTAATAATCATTAATCACTAAAGTACGATATCTACTTACAAGTTCTGATTCGAAGGTTTATTTTTTCACTTCTCATCAGGTTCGATGAATCTTAGTTATTTATCCCTCAAATTACTTTCAGTTGCTACCGATTAACAACTTAATCGATATAAATAATATGTAGGCCATCAGCTGACCTTTGATGCCTCAAGTGTGCAAGTTGATACACAAAATCACGTTATGAGCGTATATATCATGAAAACACAACAAATACGAAAACAGTATTCGCAAGATCAATACTCAACATACTACATAATACCTTAGTATCCCGTGTGACTTGGCTTAACAATAAGCTTTTGATGTTCAATTTATTTATCAAGCATATCCAGTAGTGCTAAGAATTCAGTTACTCTAATTTAGTTTATTATCAATTACTTTGATCAGTTTCATTATTATCGGTTCACGTTCACAATTGCTAATTAACCGAAATGTCCCGATCCCATTCGCGTTATCAATATTAACAAAAACTTCAATAGTTTAATCGATACACTATTTCTATCATACTGCATCAATTACATATATCCCAATTGGTAGAGTTTTCTATATGACGGTTACATCGAGTTACTCGAAGATAATTTCCAATTTAATTTGCTTAATTCAATTCAAATATCAACTTCGGATTCTGCTTATACCAGTATCAACATAACCGATTCTATAATTATCCAATCATCGTTGATGGGTGTCAAGTAATCTTTTATCTTAACTGATTTCTAATTATCACTTATTAATAAATAAACATTCATGATCTGTAATCGATTTCCATTGTCATTGTTTAGTCTACTCACAGGGTACGCTGGTGTTAACCAACCACCGTCTGATTATTATTATCCATAACTATAATTTGTAATGACTTGGATATCACTTGCATATAATATCAATCTTCACTTACAAACCATCATTCTTATCTTACTAGTTAATACACATGCAATACAGTGTTTAAAGGAATCTGGGATAGACTTTACCCACTGAACAATTTTCAAGTTAAGTAACTTCAATATTCATCACAGACGGATAGATGGTATTAGCTGAAGATTTATAATTAACAATTTCTACCAAAGCCCAGTGTTTAATTATTCGGTTCTTAATTCTAATAAATACTCATAACATATACACAATGCTCAGAATTCCACAAACACATAAGTTATGTGGCATTTGTCTATATTCATTCATACCAATACACGTACAGGCAGTTGATGGTCATGTCTATACGAATTATAAATGGCAAGATACAACTTGACATCAATGTTCTCACGCACATATATGTAACATATCCATGATTCATTATTCAGATACCCTATTTAGATTACAGTTCCATAACACCAATACACTTTTACAATTATCACAATCATCTTTTTAATGATGTAATCTCTTAGTTCCAATGAATCAATATTATCAATAATTTCCCAATAACAATTATTTCTAAATTGTGGAAAATCAGATTTGAGTTAGGACTTTTACTCACCGGGTATACCGATAAATTTTGAATACCCAATACCGTATACTGATACACAAGATGTGTAACTCTCGTTTTCACGATCACAACAGCTCAAGAATCGTCCGCATCCGACTTCGGATGGCCAAGATATCGTTCGGAAACCAAAACCAATATAAAAGGTTAGATAAGTAATAACTGAAAATATTCAGGAGGCTGTTTGTAATTTTTCAGGGGCCCCAAAGTAATTATTCAATCTTATAGGAGCTAAAATTAAATTTACCTTATTTAATGAATTGGTTGGGTACATAACGGGTTGGGTCGGGTTTATTTTAAAACCCGAACCCGAAACCCATTATGGGTTTTTCCCATACGTAGCAGCAGCAGCAGCTGCTGCGCGCTGCAGCTGCTCCCTGCGGCCGTCGCAGCCGCCGCCGCCCAGCCGTGCGGTGGCGCAGCCGCCTCCTCGACGCCGGTGCCGCTCCGGCGTCGCTCCGGCGATGCTCCGGTCAACCGAGAGAGAGAGAGAAGAGGTGGGGGCTTGGGGCTCCCCCCATAGCCGCCCACGCCGTGCCTGGCCACCTCTGGCGCCACCGGCACCTGGCCAGCCTCCAGCATGTCGCCGGCCACCACCAAAGAGGGAGTGAGAGAGTGAAGGTGAGAGAGAAAGAGTGAACGGGGGAGAGATTTTATCTCTCTCCCCCACCTACTCCCACCTACTCTCACCTACTCCCCCATTCCTCCCATACCTCATAAATAAATCTTTATTTTATATTTTTATTTTTTTCTTTCATTTTTCATTTCTCAAATCCCTCTTTAGAATTAAGTACCAATACCCAGTATTTATACGAGAATTTCATGCAGTATATACATCCGTATATTTCCATATATTTTTCATATCAATTAATCCGGTATGATTTATAAAAACTAAATCTATCCGGATTTCCACAATAAATTACCGAATATATTTAATACAGAAAACAATTAATTTAAAAATCATAAGAATTTGCGATAAATATTATTAACCCAGAGTTTACCACTCGCGGTGTTACAATATATGCCATACATCTCTAGCACAAATTATTTCTTGCTAAGATTGATTTAGTTCTTAATCTCAATTATTTTTCAATTGGTATCATATATAAGCTTATGCATATTTTTATTGGTATTTCATAAAGGAGGAGAAAAATTCTTATTTTATCTTTCAATTGGTTTTACTTTTCAATTGGTATCTTACACTCAGTCTTTATGATGAAAAATATTTTGCTTTGCTATATGCTTACATTTTTAATATTGGTATCAATAATCTTAAATTGGTATTACTTTCAAATTGGTATCCTTATTGCAAAATGAGAAAAATGTACCTCAACCGTCAGTTGAAAGAGACTCTCTCAGCTGTCACTTCAATATGGTCGCAAACTTACTGCAACATGGTCGCAGTCCACTATAAAATGGTCGCAGTCCTAAAAAATCATATATTTTCAGTGTAATAAGGACTGGGACCATGATAGCAGTACCCAGAAAAAGACTGCGACCATGGCAACAATTCTCAAAAAAACACTGCGATTTAATCACAGTCCTCATATAAAACTGCGACCATGGTGCTGACACCCAAAATTGTGATTGAAATTCAGCCACGTTGCGCCAGCTAAGAGAGTCTCTCTCAGCTGGCAGCTGAGGTACAGATTCCTCTTGCAAAATATAGTGTTTACCTAAAAATTTGGTGTTTACTTTCAATTGATATCATGTTCTTTTATTGGTATCAAATCATAAAAAGAGTATTTCTTTCAATTGGTTGTTTCAATTGATTGTGTTCATTGGTATCAAAATTTTGTTTTTAAGATATGTTTATGGTTTGTTCGGCTTCACCCCTTTGTTGATGAATGATAAAAAGGGGAAGAAGAATTCAGGTTTATATGTGCATGCTTTACGATGTGTTTATGCATATATCTTGTTTTATTGGTATCTTGAGCTTCATTGCATATCTTTATATGTTTATTGGATATGCATATGTTAAGGGGGAGTTTCTAGGAAACCTATCCTTAATGGATGCGCATATATAACCTCATAAGTTTTGTCATCATCAAAAAGAGGGAGATTGTTAGCCCAGAGGCCTTTCATCTTAGTTTTGATGATGACTAACTTATGAATGTTAGTTTACTAATAATCTTGTGTTTTATAATTTCAGTTATTGATCAAGATATTAGTAAGTGTTTAGCTTTAACAAAGGAGTTTTTGGGAGCTAACACATGTAGATTCAAAAGCTCGCGCGTCAAGATCGCACTAGCACTCGGTTGGAGTCCAGCTCTTTAGATCGTGTTTGGATCGAATCATCTTGAAGATGAGGATCGACAAGAAGACTTCGGTTTGTTTAGGTCTTGTGTAAAGATAGATAGTATTGATATGCTCAAGTTCATACACACACAAGTTCAATATGTTTGGTTTTCGGTTTAGCCGGTTTTGGATTTTGAATTCACATATATATGGTTTTCATGAATAGATAGAATTGAAATAAGTTTACATTATTTAATGTATATTAAATTTTATCTATATATATACGCTTCATACATTTAGAAAAACTTACTTTGATGCTCATATTCATGTGTTTAGAATTTTGTATTTAAATAAAATTATTTGTTTTCAAGGGTTGGAAAAATCAAAGTAAGTTTTTGAAGTGTTTTTGGGCCAAAAGATTTATCTTTTTATTTGTCTTCAAGGGTTGGAAAATCAAAAAAAAAATAGGGTCTTTGAGAAATTGGTTTTGATCTTTATTTCTATCTTCTTCTAGTATTTTTTTTCAAGTATTTTTCTTTGTGTTTCTAAACATCTTGTTTTCTCACACTTAAGCTATCATCTCTATCCTATTTATAGGATCTTGTTTTTGGTGAGAATATTGTTGTGGTCTATTGTGATCACCAAGAGTTATTTGTGATCTATTGGGATCACCAAGTTGTAATCCTTCTTTTGCTTTGATTTTGTGCATATTGTGCTTTGGATTTGTGGTTATCCCTCTTATGTAGAGGTGATTGTGGTAGAGTTTAGCTTTGTAGATTTATCCCTCTTGTGTAGAGGTGAATGTTGTTTTGCTTTTGTGCCTTACCCCTTGTGTAGAGGTAGTTGTGTTGGAGAGAGGAGTTGGGTACTCCTAACTTGTAATTGCAAATTCCTCGGTGGAGGTTCACTGTATGAGAGGTCCTGTGTGGACATAGTGAAAGTCTTTCTATGTGAAGCCGGAAACGTAAAGCAGTGGCTCGAACCTCGAAACATATCTCGATGTTTGCGTTGATCTACTATCTTTAAACTCTCTCTTTATATCTTGCATTGCATCATATTATCATATTGTATATATGCTTGGTATTAATTGTGTGCCCTCATTAGTGTTGAACCAAGAGAGCTTCTAATAGCACCTTAACTCTTATTTAGAGGAATCTAGAGGAGATAGTTCAGAATCCTTCACGGGAAATTCGGCTACACTCTTTGATTACACATAGTGTATTGCAATTAGTTTTTATTCCGCATCATTTGTCTTTAGATTGCTAATATACCTATTCACCCCCTTTAGGTGTATTTTCACTTGCTCTTTTATATAGTCGACTAAGTCTTTTCATAGATATATATTTGTTCTCTGTTTATTGATTGTAACCAATATTAGTCAACTTATTAATTCTGCTAGTCGACTAAGCTTAGTTTCCAGAGACTGTTATTCTGTGTCACTCTTGATATAGTCGACTTGCTACCTTGACTAATCGACTGACTCAGGCAAAAATTGTTCTTCTAGTCGACTACTCCTATACTCTAGTCGACTAACAACAGTTCTGACTGTTAATCAGTTATTGATCTTCTGATGTTTTATCCAACGTTCTGATTTTCAAATTTAAGTTGATAACTTCCCTAACTTATCATTGATTTCACCTATAAATAGGAATGTTATCCTAAGATGAATACACAAATTCAAAAATCATTAGTTTTCTATCCAAACTTTGTTGGAAATTCTTTTTTCCAGAAAACTAGTTTCCACTTTCATTTTTTCACACAATTTCAATTCTATTGTGAAGAATTCTGAGAGTCCATCTATAAGAAATCTTGTTCACGATCACATACAAGTTTCAAGGCTTATAGGATATTTTGTAATCATTTAAAGAGAAAAGTTGTACAAGAATGTCTTCTTGGTGCAGAGAAGAAGTTGTACAAGTTGTTGTCTTTTGGTGTAGAGAAGATTTGTATAGATTTGACAAAGGGTGTTTTGTCATGTGATGTACAAGGAGTTGGTTTTGGGTCTATCAAAATCAGGATAAGAAAAATCTCAAGCTGGTTACTTGGGGACTGGATGTAGGTCACGAGGACCGAATCAGGATAAAATCTCTCATGTTTGTGTTTGCATATTTTCTAAGATTTATTCTGTGTAATTTTCTTTTCTTTAGTATTTTATTTAAACGCTAATCATCTTTGTTTTAGTGTTTGTATTGCCATTATTTTTAGATCCTACATTTGGTATCAGAGCCCTGCATACCCGGTCAACACCCTACATACGAGGAAGGCAATGGAGTTTCCTTCATCACAATTCAAAGAAAGACATTCTACACCACGTCCACCATTATTTGATGGATCAAATTACAACTACTGAAAATGTAGAATGAAGATCTACTTGCAATCATTCAACTATGAACTATAGAATATAGTAGAAGCACCATACACCAAGCTGACCACCAATTACAGTGCGTGGAGTGAAGAACAAAAGAAGTTGTAAATCTGGATGCCAAAGCAATGAACGCGCTTTTCTGTGCCTTAAACAAAAAAGAATTCAATCGCGTGTCAACGGCTAGATCTACAAATAAAATATGGCAGATTTTACAGGTAACACATGAAGGTACTAATAAAGTTAAAGAATCTAAAATTTCTATTCTTGTTCACAAGTTTGAACTCTTCAAAATGAAGGAGAATGAAACAATTTCAAAAATCATTACAAGGTTCACCGACATTGCAAATTCCTTAGTATCCTTTGGAAAGAAATATACTCAAGTCAAAAAAGTTAGAAAGATTCTTCGTGCATTCACATCTGATTGGGAGAACAAAACCATTACAATAGAAGAAGCAAATGCTCTCTCAACAATGTCATTAGAAAACCTTATTGATAATTTAATGGCATATTAAGTGCAACTTGAAGATCGAAAGAAAGATGAACAACAACCTCAATCAAAGAAGAAAGTATTTGCCTTCCATACATCCTCTGATATGACAATTCAGATGATGATAAAGAGGAAATGACAATACTCTCAAGAAAATTCAGAAAGTTCTTGAAGCAAGGTAAATTTAATCCTACATGTTTTAATTGTAATAAATCAGGTCATATAAAGAAGGATTGCCCATTATTAAAAAATAAAGAGAAATTCAAGTTCAACAAGTTCAACAAAAAGAAGAAAGATTATCAAGCATCATGGGAGAATAGTGATTCATCTTCCTCAGACGAAGAAGAAGTCACTGAAACTGCTAATGTTTGTTTTATGGCTCAAGAAGAAGATGAGGTATAAGAATATACTGAATTATTAGATGCATTTCATGAGTTATATGATGATCTTAAGAATCAAAAGATTAAAAATAAAATTATAATAAAGAAAAATGTAAGACTCAATAAAGAAAATTCATTTTATGTTTCTCAAATTTCTTCTGTAAATTCTCAAAAAAATGACTTTGAAAAGTTATATCATCATTGAAAAAGGATAACGAGAATTTCTTAAAAGAGAATGTTTTTGCTTAAAAGAGAAACTATTTCTTTAAATTCTAAAATTTTAATTTTAGATAAAGAAATGTCAAGTTTCAAAATTAAGTATGAAGAAATTTTGAAAAATGTAACAAAATTTAATAAGGGAAAAGAAAATTTAAATGATTTATTGTCTTATCAAAAGATTTCAAATAATCATTTTGGTTTTAAATTTTTAAAAGATAAGTTTGAAAAATCTACACATGTTTATGAAAAGAATCATAATTTATATAATTCTATTATGAAAAAAATACTGGTATTATTTCAAAAAGAATTAGAAACAAATATATATGGATTCCTAAAAATTAAGTATTGTGAATAAAAATACTTATATTGTATCATATATATATATCATGTATGTAATTCTTGTAATTATATTTATATTAACAAATGGAAATAAAATTCAAATTGGGTTTGGGTTCCAAAAGGTTAATGTTTTGATCATGTTATGATGGGTACTATTCAAAATATTTATCTTATAGGTACTTTATAAAAAAAAGTAATTTTTTGATAGAAAATTATTTCAAACACTTGATAATGTAAAATATAATGTATCACACATATATATGCAATAATATATTTTTTTGCAGGGGAGAACACTTATTTTCTATATGTAACACCCCGCTCCCCGAATACGTACTTAGTTGCGTATTCAGATTTCTCGATCATATTTTTTTGATTTATTTCCTATATTTGTTTTGTATTATGAGTTATTTATATGATCGTTTTGCCTTGGATCTGGATTCGTGAACTCGGAGTCAGCCCTACTCTGAACCCGGGGACCGATCCTAGAGTATTACTCGATTTGGACTTTCTACTATTCTGATTTGACCAATTTCAGTTTCAAACATCATTTTCTAATATTCTAGATTTTTCGTGATTTTCTGAAATTTTTCTGAATTAAATTGAAAATCTTCAAAACGGGGGTCGACCAATACCACAGAACGATTCTCGGATTTTTAAATTTACAAACGGAATTACATTTTTTATCCAAATACTTTTTTTGAAAATTTTCTAAATTTATCGAAATTCCACTGGATTTGGTGTCGGCCAGTTGAAAAACACCTAGAGGGGGTGAATAGGTGTTATTGCTAATCTAGAACTAATTGCAAAACTTAATGCTCTAAATGCGGAAGCTAATGCAAATCTTACAACACACTTAATACAATACAACAAGTGTAGCCGAATTCCCCTTGCGAGGCTCTGGAGTAACTCCCCTTGATTCCCCTTGAAATGGGTTGAGGTGCTATGTGAAGCTCTTGTTGGATGAGTATAAGTTAGGCACACACACACACAAGCAATCCAAGCAATGTGCACACACAATCAAATAAATATGACAAGATGAATTATGCTCAACACAAGCAAATATGATATGAATGAAGTATGATGCTTTGCACAATATAAATGAGAGAGAGTTAGAGAGACAATGGATCAATCGCAAAGACCAAGATATGTTTCGAGGTTCGAGCACCTTGCTCTACATCCCTGCCTACACCACCGTGTAGGATTTCCAATCCACTATCTCCCACCGAGGGAACCTCTACCGAAGAGGATTTGTTACAACACTAGGAGTACCAAACTCCTCTCTCAAACAACAACCTCCACCGAGGCCAACAACCAACCAACAACCACCTCTACCGAAGAGGCTCACAACCAACACAATCACCTCTACCTAAGAGGGATCCAAACCAATACCACTCCGATCACCTCTACCGAAGAGGGATTCACAAAAGCAAGGAGGGTTTATAATAAGTGGTTACAAAGACCACAAACACAATCTTTCTTTCTTTTCTCTTTTCTTTTTCCACAAAAACAAGATCCTAATAGATTAGGATAGGTGATAGCTCAAGTGTGGAAACAAGGTGTTTTTGGAAACCAGCAACAAAGAAAATCTACTTGGGAAATCACTTGTAAATGATAGAAAACGAAAAACAAAACAATCTCCCAAAACCCTAGCTTTCTTTGATTTTCCAAAAAACCCAAAAAACAAATAAGATGAAATCTTTTTGACTTAAAAACTCTTTTAAAACTCTTTTAAAACTCTTTTAAACACTAGAGAAAGTCTGAAATTTTCTCCTTGAAAACCTTAGCCAAAATCCCAAAGAGATGGGATTTATATAGGTCAAAATAGAAACTAGCCGTTAGAGCTGAGCTGGCAGCTCTGACAGGCAACGGTCGACCGGCCGGTCGACCGTCCAACGGTCATATTTTGACCTGTTGGAGCTACCGGTCGACCGCCGGTCGACCCAAACAAACAGAGAGCAGAACTCTCTGCAGCGGTCGACCGTCGGTCGACCGGACCACTGTGCTGCCAGACGTGCACAAGTCTGTGCACGTCGGTCGACCCGTGCAGTCGAACGTCCCTTGGTGCGGTCGACCGTCCCGGTCGACCGACCAGCCAGTCAGCACAAAAAAAATAAGATCAGAAAAATTGGGAAAAATATTTTATAAAAATCTTTTATCTTTTCTGAAAATTCTATAAAACTTGTTTTAACATTTTATATTGAAACATAAACATGTGATAAAAATTTTCAATCATATCAATTCATTTTTGTGTCTTGCCAATTTTATCAAAAATCAAAACTTGTATTTTTATCAAACTTGATTTTTCAATAGGAAATCTGATTTTCCTAAAACTTATAGAAATACAAAAACATGATATTTGAACATTATTAAGCATGATGCATATGGACATAGGTCCAATATACATTCACAAAATATATCACAGTTTTTGTTCTTTAATTTCAAAAATATGTTTTATACCAAAACATAAAACTACATGAATAGGTACGTCAAACTAAGTTTGTATAAGTCATATAAGCATGTATGTATATAGAGCACATCTAATATACATATAAAACATGTAAACTTGTTTTGATCAAACTATTCATGAAAACCAAAATCCAAATCATGAAATGTGTGTGTATGTGTACTTGAGCATATCAACTATACTAAACTTTACAAATGGATCTAAACACACTATCTAAATTAGGATACCTAAGTCTTCTTGATGATCTCCATCTTCAAGTAGACTTGCTCCCAAACGCAATCCACCGAGTGCAAAGGTATGATCTTTAAGCTTTGGCACCGGAATCACCATGAAAAGCTTCCAAACACCTCTTGTTGAAGCTATCACCAAACTAATATCCTACTAATGATCTGAAACTTAGAATCACAAGATTATTAGTAAACATAACTACATGAGTGAGTCATCATCAAAACTAGAGTGGAAGGCCTTTGGGCCAACAATCTCCCCCTTTTTGATGATGACAAAACTCATGGAGTTATATATGCATGGATTAAAGTTAAGCTTCAAAGAAGCTCCTCCTTAACTCATGCATAAACAAATAAACAATAAATATGCAATGAATGTCAATGCATATAAACAAGATGTTCTAGATACTAATGAAATATTCAACACAAAACATATTCTAGATACCAAAATAAAATAATAAAACATAAAACAAGTTCTCTAAAATAAATACATGCATACAAAGAAGACATGCATATAACACCAAATTCTTCTCCCCCTTTTGTCAATCATCAACAAAGGGGTAAAAACATAAACAAATTTTTTTTCTCCCCCTTTTTGTCAAAAACAAAAGGATCAAGAAGGGGTAATCAAAACATTCTAAACAATACAAAATCTTCTCCCCCTTTTTGTTCTAAACCAAGATTCAATAAAGGGTTAAACATCAAAACATTGATATCAATTAAAAATATGTCAATGAAATGCATCTAGATACCAATAGAAATTCAACATGGATCAATAAATGGTATATGAGATAGACATTCATGAAGAGGAAGACGTTAAGTTAACTTCCCTACATATATGAGTTACATGAAGAAAGGAAGACACGCCCTAATTCACATAACACAAAATATGTAATGCATAAAAGGAGATGTGAAGCTCCCCCTACACACGTGTACCACATAAGGAAGAGTTGTCAAGCTCTTCAATACAAGATACACTCAACATGAATTTATACACATATAGGCAATGTAAAATAAATATGTTTTCTTAAACAAAATTTTGAAATACCAATTTAAAACATTTAACATAAACATCTTGATATCATTAAGAGAAATGTGTTCTTTTAAACATATGATACCAATTTGAAACTATATTTTAACATAAAGCAAGGGAGTGGAAATCAAATACCAATTGAAAGACAACATCAAATTTTCTCCCCCTTTATGAAATACCAACTAAACATATGCATAAGCTTGTTAAGATACCAATTGAAAACAAATCAAACAATAGAAATTTTTGCAAGCTTAGCATAAACAAGTATATATACGTATGAAAATTAGATACCAATTGACATTGATATTCTTGAAAGAGTAAGCATACATATACAAAACATATATGAGTATACAAAAAGATCAAAAATTGATACCAATTGAAAGTGTTCAATGATACCAATTGAAAGAATAGGGTCAAGTGTATATCTCATATTATAACGAAGAATATGAACTAGTTAAAATGAAAAGTTTTGTTAACTAGTACAAAATCCTTCAAGTAAGGAATAAATACAAATCATTTTTCATAAAAATGAAATCCACATGATAATCAACACTCTAATCCAATTAAGCATAAAAATGTCTCATGAAAACAAAACATGAGCAAATAATAAATGTGAGTGTACAAGTCAAGTATGGAGATCAGAATCATGAAAATTTGTTCAACTAAGTTCAAGTATTCCTTTAAACAAGAAAACTAAAAAAAATTAATATTAATTAATCTTCAAGACATATGTATGTCTAATACAAACCAAAGTATACATACATATCCAAGATACGAACGAGTCCACAAGGATATATGCATGAAGGCACGTGGCTCAAAAAGGATATTCATGTATATCTAATAGTTTGGATAAGATAAACATATACATGAAGTTAAACAATTAAACACAAAATCAAGAAAAACTAAATCTTCATCAAAAAATTCATTTCAAGGTATATGTATGAATTGTCAAACATGAAGTATACATACATATCCCTAAACACAATTGAGTCCATATATAGATTTGCATGAAGGGTAAATGACTCAAGGAGTATACATGTATATCTTAAAGTTTGGCAATACAAACATATACATGAAGTGAAATACACAAACAAATTCAAAAATGGGAATACAAGTTTAAAATGTATGAATCATCAAAACTAGACTATACTAGCACATCTAATGGGTTCAAATAAGCGATCAAGCACAAATATATATAGATTTATTTGTAGCCCATTCTATGTACAAGTATATAACTAGTCTTAATGAAAACTAACACTTAAACTAATATTCAAATCATGTAGCATCATAACAAAATCAAAAGTCACATTTTAATCATGGAAAATCATTAAAACAATAGACTTCTAGGTATATGTATGATTTGTCCAAATCTAACAATACACATACATATCCCAATCATAAAAGAGTCTAATAAAGGTTTTTGCATGCAAGTAAGAGACTCACGGGTATACATGTATATTTATTAGATTTAAATAAAAATAACATATACATGAAGTAAAACACTAAAATAGGTAAAACACGTATGAACGAGAATCATCAAAACTAGATTATACATATGCATAAAGTGGATACAAATGAGCAAGAAGTTCAATCAAATAAGAATCAATTGTAATTCACTATTTGTACATGTATAAATGCAATTTTGATACATTCTACATCTAAACATGTAAATACCACATGAAGCACAATAAACAAATAGAAGACATCATGATAAAACTAAAAATATGATTACTATGTAAATTCACATGTATAAGATTCATGATGTACATTATAGCTAAACAAAAGTGAGAACACTAAGTATGGATTCATGCAAGCATGTGTGTCTCAAATACTATATATGTGTGTCAAGGATCTAATAATCATGGCATTTACATACTAATCCAAAGACAATGATAACATGCTATAAAACATCAATATGAAAGCATGTAAACAATAATAAGGAGTTAAGAATTGTTACCAAAACCTAGAAGGCAACTCTCCTTGTCTCCAAAACATGGTGGTCATCTCCACCAAATCTTCCCTTGAAAGTGATGCATCCAATTGATTTCCTTTAAGTCTGGAACGCATCCACTCCAAGGTGTCATCACTCTCACGTCATGTGAGAGCCCACACCTACATCAAAAACAATAGGAGGGGTGGTCTTTGGTACCCACATCTTGTTGGGTCCATGGGGGTTAGTCCCTTCCCTAACCCAAACAAATTTCTTTGCTAAATTTGAAACATTTAATCTATCATAACAAAATTTAGCAAGATGGCCTTTTCGGCCACAATGTGTACATGTGTAAACATGAGCATACATGTGTTGATGGTGTCCGTGTGGAGCATGTGTATGCCGTGGAGGGTGTGCATGCATAAAAGTTGGAACTTGTTTCTTACGAACCAAGGTTTCCAAGCGAGTGTGGTTCATGGCACATTTGCTCATAGTGGAGCCCAAACAATCTACTCTCTTCTTTAACATACAAATATCATCATTAATCCTAGAAGAAGAGGTACATGCATTAGGTAGACTAGATGAAGAAGCTACACTAGCATGGCAAACATGTTCATCAATCTTATTTTTCAAAACAACATTTTTCTTTAAACACACATCTAAATCATTTGAAATGGAAATAATTTTATTTTTCAAATCACCATTCTCTTTTAAAATAAAATCAACTTTTGAAGACAAGTTATCATTTTTCTTCAAAAGAACATGGCAATCATTTTTATTTTTCAAAAACTCATTTTCTTTAAGTGCAAGATCAAGTTGAGATTTTAATGAATCCCTCTCATTAGCAATCTCCTCTTTCTCTTGCAAAATAACATCAAGTCTAGCAATCAAATTTTTATTTTCATTATTAATGCCTAGACTCTTCTTTTCAAAACTTTATAGTTTTCTATTAATTTTTCACAAACTATGGATAGTTCTTCATTCAAAGCATGGGAATCAACATAATCATTTGAAGAACTAGCACAATCATTACTATCTAGTTGAGTTTCGAGTGTACCTCAAGGGAGTCATTCCCTTGGACCATATAGTATTGTTGTGGTTCGGATTCTCCACTAGATTCCTCTTCTTGTTGGATTTGGACTTGAAGCTTGGAGGTGTTGGTGGTTGTCAATTTGTTCCACACTACAAAAGCGGAATCAAAGTTAGAAACACATAAAAGATAATCTTTAGATAAAGTGCTTCTAATGGCCTCTAGGGCTTGTGCATTGGCCCCTATATGATTGCGATCACTAAGGAAGGATTCCTTGGTAATAGCAAGATAAACTTTATGACTTAGGGTTTGTAAATAAACGGTCATCCTAATCTTCCAAACATGAATGTTGGAAGGGTCATACATAGGTGGGGTCATGAAGGCCATGGTAAACTATATGTGTGCAAACACGCAAATGCAAACAATAGATTAGCAAGCAAATGGATCTCACTCCTAGGATGTTAAGCCTAAGTATCAGGAGCACTAGCTCTGATACCAATTGAAAAGACACCTAGAGGGGGGGTGAATAGGTGTTATTGCTAATCTAGGACTAATTGCAAAACTTAATGCTCTAAATGCGGAAGCTAATGCAAATCTTGCAACACACTTAATACAATACAACAAGTGTAGCCGAATTCCCCTTGCGAGGCTCTGGACTAACTCCCCTTGATTCCCCTTGAAATGGGTTGAGGTGCTATGTGAAGCTCTTGTTGGATGAGTATAAGTTAGGCACACACACACAAGCAATCCAAGCAATGTGCACACACAATCAAATAAATATGATAAGATGAATTATGCTCAACACAAGCAAATATGATATGAATGAAGTATGATGCTTTGCACAATATAAATGAGAGAGAGTTAGAGAGACAATGGATCAATCGCAAAGACCAAGATATGTTTCGAGGTTCGAGCACCTTGCTCTACATCCCTGCCTACACCACCGTGTAGGATTTCCAATCCACTATCTCCCACCGAGGGAACCTCTACCGAAGAGGATTTGTTACAACACTAGGAGTACCAAACTCCTCTCTCAAACAACAACCTCCACCGAGGCCAACAACCAACCAACAACCACCTCTACCGAAGAGGCTCACAACAACACAATCACCTCTACCTAAGAGGGATCCAAACCAATACCACTCCGATCACCTCTACCGAAGAGGGATTCACAAAAGCAAGGAGGGTTTACAATAAGTGGTTACAAAGACCACAAACACAATCTTTCTTTCTTTCTCTTTTCTTTTTCACAAAAACAAGATCCTAATAGATTAGGATAGGTGATAGCTCAAGTGTGGAAACAAGGTGTTTTTGGAAACCAGCAACAAAGAAAATCTACTTGGGAAATCACTTGTAAATGATAGAAAACGAAAAAACAAAAAAAATCTCCCAAAACCCTAGCTTTCTTTGATTTTCCAAAAAACCCAAAAACAAATAAGATGAAATCTTTTTGACTTAAAAACTCTTTTAAAACTCTTTTAAACACTAGAGAAAGTCTGAAATTTTTCTCCTTGAAAACCTTAGCCAAAATCCCAAAGAGATGGGATTTATATAGGTCAAAACAGAAACTAGCCGTTAGAGCTGAGCTGGCAGCTCTGACAGGCAACGGTCGACCGGCCGGTCGACCGTCCAACGGTCATATTTTGACCCGTTGGAGCTACCGGTCGACCGCCCGGTCGACCCAAACAAACAGAGAGCAGAACTCTCTGCAGCGGTCGACCGTCCGGTCGACCGGACCACTGTGCTGCCAGACGTGCACAAGTCTGTGCACGTCGGTCGACCCGTGCAGTCGACCGTCCCTTGGTGCGGTCGACCGTCCCGGTCGACCGACCAGCCAGTCAGCACAAAAAATAAGATCAGAAAATTTGGGAAAAATATTTTATAAAAATCTTTTATCTTTTTCTGAAAATTTTATAAAACTTGTTTTAACATTTTATATTGAAACATAAACATGTGATAAAAATTTTCAATCATATCAATTCATTTTTGTGTCTTGCCAATTTTATCAAAACCCAAACTTGTATTTTTATCAAACTTGATTTTTCAATAGGAAATCTGATTTTCCTAAAACTTATAGAAATACAAAAACATGATATTTGAACATTATTAAGCATGATGCATATGGACATAGGTCCAATATACATTCACAAAATATATCACAGTTTTTGTTCTTTAATTTCAAAAATATGTTTTATACCAAAACATAAAACTACATGAATAGGTACGTCAAACTAAGTTTGTATAAGTCATATAAGCATGTATGTATATAGAGCACATCTAATATACATATAAAACATGTAAACTTGTTTTGATCAAACTATTCATGAAAACCAAAATCCAAATCATGAAATGTGTGTGTATGTGTACTTGAGCATATCAACTATACTAAACTTTACAAATGGATCTAAACACACTATCTAAACTAGGATACCTAAGTCTTCTTGATGATCTCCATCTTCAAGTAGACTTGCTCCCAAACGCAATCCACCGAGTGCAAAGGTATGATCTTTAAGCTTTGGCACCGGAATCACCATGATAAGCTTCCAAACACCTCTTGTTGAAGCTATCACCAAACTAATATCCTGCTAATGATCTGAAACTTAGAATCATAAGATTATTAGTAAACATAACTACATGAGTGAGTCATCATCAAAACTAGAGTGGAAGGCCTTTGGGCCAACACCAGTATCACTGGTTGATTCCAAAAATTTTAGTTTACAATTGGAATCAAATTTCTAGATTCCGCTTTCATATTATTTCTTAGAATTATATTTTTTCCTTTCTGGCATTTTCTGAGATTTTTCAGATTTTATCAAAATCTGGCCGACCCGGTATAGACCGTTATTGACGGTTGACTTCAGGATTTTTATTTTAAAAATGAGATTGAATTTCTAGAAACCGATTTCATTAAAAAAATTATATAGCATTTATTATTTTGGAGAATTTTTGGGAGGCTTTCCAAGCTACTTAAAATTTTGGACTTTTCCGGAGTTTTCGGTGTTTTCTCAGATACCGGAATTTTATCCAGATATTTTACTTTTCTCTTCTCTCTTTTTCTCTCTCCTCGCTAGACGCGAGTTTCACCAACCTGGATTCATCATTTAATGCAGAGATGCTCTCCATACTGCATTTAATGTTTGTCCTGCAAGATTAACTCCGAATCTTATCACCATGCCTTTTTGTCTTTTCTGGCAAACGCAAATCTCGCGTTTTACTCCTAAACGCGGTTTTTATTTCCGCGTCTGGCTCCCTTTTGCCTAGACACGGATCCCACTTTTATGGGACGCAAGTTTCAATTGTGCGTCTTTCTTTTGAACTCCAAAGGCAACATTATAATATTCATTTCCATTTCTTTATATAAACCCCACTTTCTTTCTCTCTCTTTCATTATTTCTTCTTCTCCTCCTTTGTTTCCAGCAAGCATGCAGCCAACGAATGGCAACCATGGTGCTTCCCTTGGCTGGCCATCTTCTCCACCCCCCTCCATTTCCACCACCAATTCCACCATCTCTTTCTCCTCCATCTCCTCCTCCATCCCAACAACAATAACAACCACAACACCATCTTCACCACCTTCTTCTTCCTCTTCTTTTCCACCAAATAACCCATATCCACCACCACCTTCTCCACCATCTCCACCACCATATACTCCACCTTAGCCACCACCAACCACACCAAGTTCTCCTCCTCGGTGAGCTCTTCCATCCTAGCCAGCTCATCGCTCTCCGAAACATCGTTTTCAAAATTCCGAAAATCCAAAATGAGCTAGACTTGCACCCTCTTTAGTTTGGGCTTGGGTTTTTCTCCGGCCACTTCCGGCCATCTCCGGCCGCCGCCGGCGACCACCGGTCGTGACCGGCTACCACCCCCTTCCCTTCCCTTCTCTTCTTTCCTTTCCTTCTTTCTTTCTTTCTATTCTTTCTTTCTTTCTTTCCTTTCTTTTCCTTTCCCTTCTCTTTCCTTCACTGTTTCCTCCCAAAATCGGTGTCTGACTCTTTCCCTGCATCCCATTCTCCCTCTTTCCTTCTCTCTCTCTCTCTGATTGCTAGACACGAAACTCATTCCTGCATCCAAGCAATTCCTTAACGCAATCCTCGCGTTCTTGTGTTAACGCGACGCGGAGCTCATGCCCGCATCTGTGTTCTTCTCGTGTTAACGAGATGCCGAACCTACGTCCGCGTCCGCGTTCTTCTCGTGTCTTGACTTGAACGCGGGTCTCGAACCTCGCGTTTGGGGCATCTACGTGACGCGACTCCCGCGTCTGCGACCTCTGCGTCTCACTCTCAAACTCGCGTCCCCCTGTACACTCTCTCTCTCCATGGACTTCTCTCTCTATCTCTCACTTTCTCTCTCCTCTCTCTCATTCTCTTTCTCTCTCTTGATTTCCTTCTCTCTCTATCACTTTCTCTCTAACGCACTAACGCGTTAATTACCTGGATTCCGGAGATCGGGAATTTCACTGTGTTTTCTGAAGACTTAGGCGAGTGTTCTCGCTTTCCTCTTGGCTTTCCCGCTTCGTTGGATCGACTTGATTGTCTTATGTATTTGTATCTGGAACTAACACATTCTCTGTAGGTACCTAAACCACTGGGTATAACCTTTGAGGTTTAAAGTCCTCAGACTTTCTCTATGCTACGCCTGGTAGGCGGACCTAGTGTCAACACTTTACCGCTTACTCCGTTCGAGTGTAATTACCCCGTGAGCATGGCTTCCCGTAAGTAGTAGTATAGCGTTCATACACTTACTGCGACACGTGTGTCTAGCTAAGCTGCGAACGGTAGCTACGCTGAGCGTGATAGCATTTAGTGTTGTACATTAGCTTCGCTCTGCTTGCTCAGCTCTGCTTGATTGTGTTCAGCTATTATTTATCACTTGCCAAGTACATGCTTGATATATTAACACTTGACATGCTTTTCCTTGATACCTATCATCTACATGCTAATACCTGACACCTGTCTATATCACTTGTCAACTGATGTGTCATCGCCTGACACCTGACTTGCTACTTGACACTTACTTCTTACTATGACATGACTTATCACTTGCCTCTTGAAAATATTAATACTTGACCTGTGATTATCACATTTACGGGAATACTATACTTGTTATCCTGTATTATATATACAGTGACCTGAATCTGTAATACTCATGTACTCCTGAACTACTGATCATGTCTTGCACCTGCTATTCCCGTAAATTGACAATTACATAATAAATCATAAAAAGGAACAACTTGCATCGGGTCGGGGGAAACTTGCGGCTATCAATATATGTTCGTGTTTACAGTGGTACTAGGCATGTTGTGCAACTAAAACTTCCGGTCTGACCTGTGGGCCTCCAGGCGACCGAGGGGAGTGCTGGCTCCCTCCTTCTTGGTACCATCTTGATAAGGGCATTCTATAAGACCCTCCTGATCACCTTGCGGCAGGTTCCGACCACCAAGCAACGGAACAATCCTGGGCCGTGATCCCGGGTATGTACTAAAAGCACACCTAGAGGGGGGTGAATAGGTGTAAATGCTAATCTAGAAACTAAATGCGCTAAATGCGGAAGCTAATGCAAATTTTGCAACACACTTAATGCAACACACAAGTGTAGCCGAATTCCCCGTGAAGGGCTCTGGACTAACTCCTCTTGATTCCCCTAAATATGGGTTGAGGTGCTATATGAAGCTCTTGTGGTTAAGTATAAGTGAGGCACACACAAACAACCAAGCATATAAGATGAATAGGCAATATGAATATATGCAAGGCACAACACAAGCAAATATGATATGATGCTAAGAATGATGCTTTGCACAATATAAAGAGAGAGAGGGTTAGAGAGACAATGGATCAAACGCTAACAACAAGATATGTTTTGAGGTTCGAGCCCCTAGCTCTACATCCCCGCCTTCACCACCGTGAAGGATTTCCAATCCACTATCTCCCACTGAGGGAACCTACACCGAGGAGGATTTGTTACAACAATAGGAGTACCGAACTCCTCTCTCAAACACCGCCTCACAACCGAGGGGTAGGCCCGTAGCCAAACAACAACTACAAACACCTCTACCGAAGAGGGTTACAAACCAAACTCCACCTCTCACTAGAGGGAGCAAACCACAAGCCTCAACCTCTACCAAAGAGGGAGCAAACCAATCACCCGATCAACCTCTACCAAAGAGGGATACAACAAGAGCAAGGGTGTTTACAACAAGTGGTTTCTTTCAACCACAAACAATCTCTCTTTTCCACAAAACAAAGATCCTATAGAATAGGATAGAAGATATAGCTCAAGTGTGGAAAACTAGGCGTTTGGAAAACAAAAACTCAAAGAAAAATACTTGGGAAAACTCTTGTAAAAGATAGAAAATGAAAACCAAGACAAATCTCCCAAAATACTCTTTTCTTTGATTTTTCCAAAAACCTAAAACAAATAAGATTGGAAGTTTAAAGCCCAAAAACACTTTTGAAAACTTGTTTTTAACTCTAGGGAAACAGTAATTTTTCTCTTGTAAAAATCTTAGTTAAACCCCCAAGAAATGGGGTATTTATAGGCCAAACCAGAAACTAGCCGTTAGGCTGATTTGTCAGCCTGACAGGCTAGCGGTCGGCCGGCCGGCCGACCGCCAACGGTCAAAAATCCGACTGTTGGAGCAAACCGGTCGACCGCCCGGCCGACCGAAATAAACAGAGAGCACTGCTCTCAGATTCGGTCGGCCGCCCGGCCGACCGTCCCTGTGACTGCCAAACGTGCACAAGCTTGTGCACGTCAGTCGACCGCAAGGGTCGACCGGCCCTTGGTACGGTCGACCCGTGCGGTCGGCCGTCCTGGCCTGTCAGCCACTGTTCAGGGACAGAAAACACATGTTAAAATATTTCTAAAATTCTTTTAAGTCTTGTAAAAATACCCAAAAATAGTTTTATCATTTTGCATTGATATATAAACATGTGATAAAAATTTCAACTCAATTATCAAGCAATTTGAACTATTTTTGTGTCTTATCATTTTTACCAAAAACCAAAACTTGCATTTTTATCAAACTTAGATTTTTCAATACATGAATAGGAAAGTCAAAATAAGTTTGTTTAAAAGTTAAGCATGCATGTATAGAATGAAACAACTATACATATATCAATTAAACTTGTTTTGATCAACTATTCATGAAAATCAAAAACCAAACATAAAACGTGTGTGTTTGTGCACTTGAGCATATCAACTATACTAAGCTTTACACATGGATCTAAAACACACTAAACACTAGGATACCTAAGTCTTCTTGACGATCTTCATCTTCAAGCCGACTCGATCCCAAACGTGATCCACCGAGTGCAAAGGTATGATCTTGATGCTCGGGCACCGGAATCACCATGATAAGCTTCTAAACTCCTTGTTGAAGCTAATCATCAACTAATATCTTGCTAATGATCTGAAACTTAAAATCACAAGATTATTAGTAAACATATAACTACATGAGTTAATCATCATCAAAACTAGGGTGGAAGGCCTTTGGGCCAACAATCTCCCCCTTTTTGATGATGACAAAACTCATGGAGTTATATATGCATGGATTAAAGTTAAGCTTCAAAGAAGCTCCCCCTTAACTCATGCATAAACAAATAAACATAATATGCAATGAATATTAAACATGAATGCATAGATATGCATAAACAATAAAAGGTTCTAGATACCAAATGAAATGTTCAAAAACACAACATGCTCTAGATACCAATTAAATTAAACTAAATTAAACTTAATATATGCAAAAACATAACTATGCATATATAAAACACTTAATATATGCAAAAACATAACTATGCATATATAAAACACAATCAAACTCAAAATCTTTCTCTCCCTTTTTGTCAATCATCAACAAAGGGGTAAACAATCAAAACAAAATAAAATCTTCCTCCCCTTTTTAATACAAAGAATCAATCATCAATAAAGGGTTAAATGCAAAACTAAATCAATACATTTTTCTCCCCCTTTTTGTCTAAAATAAAAAACAAAACCAAATAGGGGTGACAATCAATTAAGATATCAATTGAAAATATGTCAATGAAGCATCTTGATACCAATTGAAAGTAAACATAGATCAATAAATATTATATGCTATATACATTCATGAAGAGGAAGACGCTAAGTTAACTTCCCTACACATATGTATTACATGAAGAAGGGATGACAAGCCCCAATTCACATAACGCATATTATGTAATGCATAAAAGGAGATGTGAATCTCCCCCTACACACGTGTATCACATAAAGAAGAGATGTCAAGCTCCTCAATACAAGATACACTCAACATGAATCTATATGTAGAAGAGATGTTAAGCTCTCCTTGCATATAGGCAATATAAATCAAAACTTTATATTTATCTTTTTGAGTATATGATATCAATTTGAAATTTTTATTTTCTATCATAAAGTAAGGGAGTGAAAATACAAATACCAATTGAAATGTGAAAATCGAATTTTCTCTCCCTTTATGAAATACCAACTAAAACAATGCGTAGGCTTGATACCAATTTAAAAATAATCAATTAAAATAGGATAATCATTAAGATTTTCAAGCTTAGCATAAACACAAACATATATATGTATGAAAAATAGATACCAATTGAAATTGATATTCTTGGAATTGAAAGCATACATACATACAAACATATATGAGTATACAAGAAAGGTCAAAATTGATACCAATTGAAAGAGTCCAATGATACCAATTGAAACAACAATAATGATCAAGTGTATACATCATATAACTATCACCCAATCACGGTTCAAGTTTTAAATGATTTTCATTTTAAAACTTACATGAACAAGATCTCCCATCCAACCTCCCATTAATGGTAGGGGTTTTCAAAAAAAAATAGATTTGAAAAATAAAGTGTGTTTGAAAACTTCTACCAAAATGAAGAATATCGCAACTAGTTAAAAGGAAAAATTTATAAACTATTACGAAATCCTTCAAGTAAGGAATAAACTAAAAATAATTTTCATAAAACACATGTAAATCACATAGCACTTAAAAACACTCAATATTCTATAAAGTCCATACATGCTCATGAAAACATACTCATGAGAAATATTTTAAAAAAAAATGGTGAGTGTACAAGTAATGTGTGACATGGCATTATGAAATTTTCAATTAAGCTCAAAATTCCTTGAAACAATGAAAATCATCAAAATTATTTAATCTTCAAGGTATATGTATGTCTTATACAAACTAAAGTATACATACATATCCAAACACAACGAGTCCACTAAGATATATGCATGAAGGCAAGTGGCTCAAAAAGGATGTATATGTATAATAATAATTTGGATAAAATAGACATATACATGAAGTTAAACAAATAAACACGAAATCAAGAAAAACTAAATTTTCACCAAAATAAATTTCATTTCAAGGTATATGTATGAATTGTCAACACAATAAGTATACATACATATCCCTAAACACAATTGAATCCATATATATAGATTTGCATGAAAGGCAAATGACTCAAAGGGTATACATGTATAACTTAAGCTTTGGCAAAATGCACATATACATGAAATGTAAAAACACATGATCTACAAAACTAATCCAAAATGGGAATACAAGTTTAAAATGTATGGATCATCAAAACTAGACTATACTAGCACATCTAATGGGTTCAAATAAGCATTCAAGTTCAAACATATATAAATTTATTTGTGGCCCACTATATGTACAAGTATACACCTAGTCTTAACGAAAACTAACATTCAAACATGTAATCAAATCATGAAGCATCAAAACAAGATATAAATCATCATGATAAATATAAAAATGATTATTAAGAAAATTCACATATTATTAAACCTATGATAAACATGATAGCTAAACAAATGGTGAGAACACAAAAATATTGGTCCATATTAAACATGGGTGTCTCAAAAGGCTATACATGTATGTTAAGAATCTAATTAACATGGCATTTTCATACTAATCACTAAACAATGAAACATGCTATAAACAATGAATATGAAAAGCATGTAAACAATAAATAGGAGTTAGGAATCGTTACCAAAACCTAGAAGGCAACTCTCCTTGTCTCCAAAACATGGTGGTCTTCTCCACCAAACTACCCTTAAAAGTGATGCATCCAAATGATTTCCTTTAAGTTTGGAACGCATCCACTCCAAGGTACCTATACTCTCACGTCATGTGAGAGCCTACACCTACATTAAATAAAGGAGGGGTGGTCTTTGGTACCCACAACTTTTTGGGTCCATGGGGGTTAGCATCATTCCTAACCCAAACAAATTTATTTGCTAAATTTGAAACATGTATACGATCATAGCAAAATTTAGCAAGGTGGCCCTTACGACCACAATGTGTACAAGTGTACACATGAGCATACATTGTGTGATGGTGTCCGTGAGGAGCATGTGTATGCCATGGAGGGTGTGCAAGAAAAGATGGCACTTGTTTCTTTCGAACCAAGGATTCCAAGCGTGTGTGGTTCATGGCACATTGGCTCATAGTAGAGCCCAAACATTCAATACTCTTCTTAAGTATGGATATATCATTGTTAATCAAAGAAGAAGTGTGGCATGCAATGGGTGAAGTGTGTGATACTACCCTAGCATGGCAAACATGTACATCAATCTTATTTTGTAAAACAATATTTTTCTCTAAACAAACATTTAAATCATTTGAAATAGAAATTATTTTATTTTCAAAACAACATTCTCCTTTAAAATAAAATCAATTTTTGAAGACAAGTTTTCATTTTTCTTCAAAATATTTTCACAATCATTTTTATTTTTCAACAAATCATTTTCTTTTAAAACAAGATTAAGTTGAGATCTAAGTGAGTCACATTCACTAGAAATCTCTTTCTTCTCTTGCAAAATATTGTTAAGTCTAGAATGCAAACTTTTATTTTCTTTTTCAATTCCTAGACTTTTCTTTTTCAAAACTTTATATTTTTCTATTAATTTTTCACACACAATAGATAGTTCTTCATTCAAGGCATGGGCATCATAATCATTTGAAGAACTAGCATCATCATCATCTAAGTGGGTTTCCGAGTGTACCTCAAGGAAGTCATTCCCTTGGACCATATAGCATTGTTGTGGCTCGGATTCATCTCCACTAGACTCCTCTTCTTGTTGGATAGGCGTTTGAAGCTTGGAGGTGGTGGTTGTTGTCAACTTGTTCCACACTGCAAAAGCGGAATCAAGGTTAGAAACACTCATAAAATATTCTTTTGAAAGCGTGCTTCTAATGGCCTCTAGGGCTTGTGCATTGGCCCCTATATAATGCTATCACTAAGGAAGGATTCCTTGGTAATGGCAAGGTGAACCTTGTAACCTAGGGCTTGTAGGTACATGAACATCCTATACTTCCAAACAACAATGTTGGAAGGGTCAAAACTAGGTGGGGTCATGAAGTCCATGGTAAACTATATGAGTGTGCAAGCAAGCAAATGCAAACAAGAGATTAGCAAACAAATGGATCTCACTCCTAGGATGTTAAGCCTAAGTATCAGGAGCGTAGGCTCTGATACCAATTGAAAGCACACCTAGAGGGGGTGAATAGGTGTAAATGCTAATCTAGAAACTAAATGCGCTAAATGCGGAAGCTAATACAAATTTTGCAACACACTTAATGCAACACACAAGTGTAGCCGAATTCCCCGTGAAGGGCTCTGGACTAACTCCTCTTGATTCCCCTAAATATGGGTTGAGGTGCTATATGAAGCTCTTGTGGTTAAGTATAAGTGAGGCACAAACAAACAACCAAGCATATAAGATGAATAGGCAATATGAATATATGCAAGGCACAACACAAGCAAATATGATATGATGCTAAGAATGATGCTTTGCACAATATAAAGAGAGAGAGGGTTAGAGAGACAATGGATCAAATGCTAACAACAAGATATGTTTTGAGGTTCGAGCCCCTAGCTCTACATCCCCGCCTTCACCACCGTGAAGGATTTCCAATCCACTATCTCCCATCGAGGGAACCTCCACCGAGGAGGATTTGTTACAACAATAGGAGTACCGAACTCCTCTCTCAAACACCGCCTCACAACTGAGGGGTAGGCCCGTAGCCAAACAACAACCACAAACACCTCTACCGAAGAGGGTTACAAATCAAACTCCACCTCTCACTAGAGGGAGCAAACCACAAGCCTCAACCTCTACCAAAGAGGGAGCAAACCAATCACCCGATCAACCTCTACCAAAGAGGGATACAACAAGAGCAAGGGTGTTTACAACAAGTGGTTTTTTTCAACCACAAACAATCTCTCTTTTTCACAAAACAAAGATCCTATAGAATAGGATAGAAGATATAGCTCAAGTGTGAAAAACTAGGTGTTTGGAAAACAAAAACTCAAAGAAAAATACTTGGGAAAACTCTTGTAAAAGATAGAAAATGAAAACCAAGACAAATCTCCCAAAATACTCTTTTCTTTGATTTTTCCAAAAACCTAAAACAAATAAGATTGGAAGTTTAAAGCCCAAAAACACTTTTGAAAACTTGTTTTTAACTCTAGGGAAACAGTAATTTTTCTCTTGTAAAAACCTTAGTTAAAACCCCCAAGAAATGGGGTATTTATAGGACAAACCAGAAACTAGCCGTTAGGCTGATCTGTCAGCCTGACAGGTTAGCGGTCGGCCGGCCGACCGACCGCCAACGGTCAAAAATCCGACTGTTGGAGCAAACCGGTCGACCGCCCGGCCGACCGAAATAAACAGAGAGCACTGCTCTCAGGTTCGGTCGGCCGCCCGGCCGACCGTCCCTGTGACTGCCAAACGTGCACAAGCTTGTGCACGTCGGTCGACCGCAAGGGTCGACCGCCCTTGGTACGGTCGACCCGTGCGGTCGGCCGTCCTGGCCTGTCAGCCACTGTTCAGGGACAGAAAACACATGTTAAAATATTTCTAAAATTCTTTTAAGTCTTGTAAAAATACCCAAAAATAGTTTTATCATTTTGAATTGATATATAAACATGTGATAAAAATTTCAACTCAATTATCAAGCAATTTGAACTATTTTTGTGTCTTATCATTTTTACCAAAAATCAAAACTTGTATTTTTATCAAACTTGGATTTTTCAATACATGAATAGGAAAGTCAAAATAAATTTGTTTAAAAAGTTAAGCATGCATGTATAGAATGAAACAACTATACATATATCAATTAAACTTGTTTTAATCAACTATTCATGAAAACCAAAAACCAAACATAAAACGTGTGTGTTTGTGCACTTGAGCATATCAACTATACTAAGCTTTACACATGGATCTAAAACACACTAAACACTAGGATACCTAAGTCTTCTTGACGATCTTCATCTTCAAGCCGACTCGATCCCAAACGTGATACACCGAGTGCAAAGGTATGATCTTGATGCTCGGGCACCGGAATCACCATGATAAGCTTCTAAACTCCTTGTTGAAGCTAATCATCAACTAATATCTTGCTAATGATCTGAAACTTAAAATCACAAGATTATTAGTAAACATATAACTACATGAGTTAATCATCATCAAAACTAGGGTGGAAGGCCTTTGGGCCAACATGTACGGGACCCACTGTAAACATTGTTTGTTGATACCCCCGTTGGTTTCCAATAACAACCTTTCTTTACTCAGATGTGGATATATGTACGCCGGGACGCTAGTTCACATATCTAGACATCGAGGTAAGACGAGTAATAATAATAATAAAAGATGCCAGATAAGAGTTTGTAATATGCCTTGCCATATTTGCTTGTATCGGATTTTATTTCGGATTTTCGGTTTTATGATTATTATACTATACCTGTTCATATCCTGCCCTCTACTTATATTCTATTCCGCCTGTCTCCTGCTCTTATCTGATCATACTTTGAGTCTTCCCTACTCGATATCAATTGTTGTATATCTACTTGTCCCTGCATGCTTGTGCCCACGACACGGTTTTCATGTTTATGATCCAGATTTATCGATACACATGTGCTTATCCATACTCGCCATCTGGCTTTCGCACCACCACTCGCCGGGGAGTTCTGACTCCTCTGGATCCTCATGTCCAGGTCTTGGAGCTTGGAGCGTGTAGATTCTCCCAGTTACTGATCAGAGTGGCGCAGCGGTAGCGTGAATCTTCAGCAGACCGTCCAGAGCCCCATCCTTCCAGGCCCCCTTGTTCGGCTCTAGAGTTTTCCTGTTATGACTCTGAGCCTCCATTTGTACTGTTCATACTTGTACATCCTTGTATTCTCGCAATTGCGCCATATTGGTGATGTAATATTCTTGTAATATTTGTCACATCTGGTGATAACTTTGTAACCGTACTCATGTGTTAGAATGTATAATGCACCACGTGCTTCCGTACTCTGATTCTTGCCTGTACTGATGCTTAGCGTATATACGTGAGGGTATTTCTGACCTGCATATATACGTCGCAATAACGTCTCCGTACCCTCCAGATTGGGGCGTTACAGGGTGGTATCAGAGCCTAGGCTCTCACATCCTCAGTACAACCAGTCGGCAAATTAATGGTAAAGAAATTTGCAACTGGAATGCATGAGTCATGGTTATACAATCTAACTGTAAGTACAAAGTTATCCATTCTCTCTTGATAATCTTACCCTTGAATTCTGAAGTCCTCCCATTCTTTCATACTTCAGTTTCTCGTTATTCTTGAACCAACTCGGACATGAAAAGACGGGGAAATCATAACGGTTCTAGTTCTTCTTAGAGTGGCCCTAATGGAGGAAATGTTGATTTGAGATAATTTCTGCAAAATATGATGAAAAACTAACAAGAACGGACGAAGGTCCCGCACCAAGAATCATTGGTTGCACTCTGGAAACAGAAGCTAGGCAACATGTCGGATTTCAGGAAATTATAGCCGGTAATCTTTTCAAGCATGGAGGAGCCCTGGATGCATAGCAGTGGTCGGTAAACATGATGGATCTTCTGAAGTCAACTCGGGTCCCTGATGAGAACCAAGCGAAAATGACCAAAGATTCAGTTGAAAGATGTAACTAAGACATGGTGGTTGGTAGAAGTAGCGAGACTAGAAAAACTCATCACTTGGGACCAGTTCTCGAAGGATTTCTATGAGAAGATTCTTCTCTGTAATAACTCAGAAAGATATGAAAGAATGATTTATCAAATTGCAGTAAGAAGATTGAAATACAAATAAGTACACTGTAAATTCCTAAGGCATAGTTGGTTGGCATCTTACATGGTGGCTGACAAGGAGAATCGAGCAAGTAAGATTTTAGTAAGAACTGAAGATGAGGATCAAGATGTTTCTTATTCTCAAGCAGCCCAAGAAGTATTCTCAAGTTATTTGCCATTACTCAGGAAGTAGAACAGACCCAGAGAAGAAAGATCAGGATGAGATGCAGATGAAGTTGGCAAAGAGACCCTCTCAGTTGATGGAAGTTGGTGACTCAGACAGGCCCCTAGATGCCCCAATAGCTAAGCCATCCCTCCAATCTTACCCTCAGCATATGACATGTGAGTATTGTCTGAAGCCGGGCACCTAAACGCAACCGCCAGAAAGGTTATGAATTAGGTCGTATATGGGTTCGGAGATTAGTTGAAAAGTGACTGTCTGTTCAAGAAGGCAGAGAACATCGCACCGATCAGATCAACTCATCCAGTATCACCATTGGGAGGGAATCCAGGACCTACTGGAAGGATAACCTCGCTTCATCCCCACCATCCAGCATGGAGTCCACAAAAGAGACCAAGAGCTAGGGCACATGGTAGAAGGAGGCAAACATATAATCTGACTGAAGAGGAAGTTAGGATGCTCAATATCTGAAGAAGGAACCCTGAAAGTACTAACCGTAACCATTGTCCCTATTTTTAGCATGTTCGGGAGTTGGTAAATTCTCTATATCATATCATTCTCATTGCACTATCATCGCTAATCCTAGTCCGTCCGTGTCTACCTCCCTATTTTATGATTCTTATCTCTTCTATTTTTACTATTCTGATTTTCGTAATCTTTATGCCAACTTAAGATATGCGTAGACCAGTGAGGTAACAATAGAGAAGATGTAGTTTGCTCTCATTATGTTTTGACGTTCCTCGACTCTGGTACATCACATTGTCTTATATTGGGAAGATCTTCGGCCTCGCATTATATTCTTGTATTTATAGATACATCATAGGAGACCAGTACATCAAGTGGGCTAGTCATCGCTTATATAATCAGGTAGACTGTATCATTACATGAGGGGTGTCAGTATATAACAGTATTTCAGATTAGGACTTCTGGCAGACAGAGTTATGGTATTTTATATTTTTATTACTCCAATAGAGATCATGATTTCTTCAACTATGTTTATGGGACTCAGGTATTCTCAGAGCTGATTTGCCGTCAGGTTATTATTCAGAAGACAGTGTTTGAGACTCGTTTCGATTCTTATGATTTCTTAATCGCGTTCTCAGAGCCACTAACTTCTGGCAGTCTTTATTGATTTGGTGGACCATAGACTCCGCTAGCCTCGCCAAGCGAGGGTCGTATTCTAGTCACCCGTGGACCTAACCGGATGTGGGCTTTGCTGCACCCTGGTGCTTAGCATTTATCGTTGTGTTACGCGCTGGCTTCGCCGCGTTAGCTTTGCCATATGCGAGCCTCGCAGAGCGTTCGCTTCACTGCACCCTAATGTTTAACACCTGAGCTGTGCTACGCGATGGCCTCATCTAGGCTTGCTTTGCCCGTGGCTAGTTCCTTCAGTGCTTAGCACTCTAGCCTATTCCTCGGATTTCTTCTGCCAAGCGTGTTTTCATGGATCCGTTGAACAAGGTTTTATCGCTGTATCTGAGCTATCGCTATGATCCTTGTCGATGATCCATTCGACCAATCTTGCAGGGCTCAGATATCTTAAACATGTTTCATCTGCAGACGGGTTATCATTGAGAAGTCAGTATTCAGAATTCTTCAGGGTTAATCTATATTCTTGGCTACGTCTTTCAGAGTTAACAACGCCCAGTACACAGAAATTCTTAATTATTGGCCTTCTTGATTTATACTCAGTATTATCAGTATTTTCTTTATCTTGGGCATTCTAGTTTATTCCCGAAGAATTAGTATGTGTGCAGCACATCAGAAATTCTAATGTAGACTCTTTATCAAGGACAACATCAGGCCATGCAGGGTTTTATATTATATTATGAATTTCAGCACTACGGATTTCTATAAATTTCATCAGCTTTGGTTCACAGTCTGATTGAAATATTATTGATTATCTCACCAAGTTAACTCACTTTATATTATTTAGAATGGGTTAATCTTTTGAAGTTCTGACAGTGTTCTTTTATAAGCAGACAGCAGATCAGTGTTAATATGGCACCGTCAGAGGATGTATCTATACGGCAGAAGTGCAGAGATGCCTTAGCCCTGAGTTAACCATTCAGTCGCTCTGGGAGAACAGCCCACAGTTATTCATATCTTGATTGGCATAATCCTCATTCCTATCCTTTCTGTGTTCATCTTCCCCTTATCGAAATTGCGAGGATGCAATTTTTTATAAGGTGGATGGAGTGTAACACCCGCTCCCTGAATACGTACTTCGTTGCGTATTTAGATTTCTCGATCATATTTTTTTGATTTACTTCCTATATTTGTTTTGTATTATGAGTTATTTATATGATCGTTTTGCCTTAGATCTGGATTCGTGAACTCGGAGTCAGCCCTACTCTGAACCCGGGGACCGATCCTAGAGTATTGCTCGATTTGGACTTTCTGGTATTCTGATTTGACCAATTTTAGTTTCAAACATCATTTTCTAATATTCTAGATTTTTTGTGATTTTCTGAAATTTTTTTGAATTAAATTGAAAATCTTCAAAACCGGGGTCGACCAATACCGCGGACCGATTCTCGGATTTTTAAATTTACAAACGGAATTAAAATTCTAAAAACAGTTTCTTGTAACTTCTTAAAATTACATTTTCTATCTAAATACTTTTTTTGAGAATTTTCTAAATTTATCGAAATTCCACTGGATTTGGTGTCGGCCAGTATTACTGGTTGATTCCAAGAATTTTAATTTATAATTGAAATTAAATTTCTAAATTCTGCTTTCATATTACTTCTTATAATTATATTTTCTCCTTTCTGACATTTTCTGAGATTTTTCAGATTTTATCAAAATCTGGCCGACCCGGTATAGACCGGTATTGACGATTGACTTCAAGATTTTTATTTTGAAAATGAGATTGAATTTCTGAAAACCGATTTCACTAAAAATCTTTATATAATATTTATTATTTTGGAGAATTTTTGGAGGCTTTCAAAGCTACTTAAATTTTAGACTTTTCTGGAGTTTTCGGTGTTTTCTCAGATACCGAAATTTTATCCAGATATTTTACTTTTCTCTTCTCTCTTTTTCTCTCTCCTCGCTAGACGCGAGTTTCACCAACCTGGATTCATCATTAAATGCAGAGATGCTCTCCATACTGCATTTAATGCTTGTCCTGCAAGATCAACTCCTAATCTTATTACCATGCCTTTTTGTCTTTTCTGGCAAACGCAAATCTCGCGTTTTTACTCCTAAACGCGGCTTTTATTTCCGCGTCTGGCTCCCTTTTGCCTAGACGTGGATCCCACTTTTATGGGATACAAGTTTCAATTGTGCGTCTTTCTTTTGAACTCCAAAGGCAACATTATAATATTCATTTCCATTCCTTTATATAAACCCCACGTTCTTTCTCTCTCTTTCATTATTTCTTCTTCTCCTCCTTTGTTTCCAGCAAGCATGCAGCCAACGAATGGCAACCATGGTGCTTCCCTTGGCCGGCCATCTTCTCCACCCCCTCCATTTCCACCACCAATTCCACCATCTCTTTCTCTTTCATCTCCTCCTCCATCCCAACAACAACAACAACCACAACACCATCTTCACCACCTTCTTCTTCCTCTTCTTTTCCACCAAATAACCCATATCCACCACCACCTTCTCCACCATCTCCACCACCATATACTCCACCTTAGCCACCACCAACCACACCAAGTTCTCCTCCTCGACGAGCTCTTCCATCCTAGCCAGCTCATCGCTCTCCGAAACATCGTTTTCAAAATTCCGAAAGTCCAAAATGAGCTAGACTTGCACCCTCTTTAGTTTGGGCTTGAGTTTTTCTCTGGCCATCTCCGGCCGCCGCCGGCGACCACCGGTCGTGACCGGCTACCACCCCTTCCCTTCTCTTCTTTCCTTTCCTTCTTTCTTTCTTTCCATTCTTTCCTTTCTTTTTCCTTTCCCTTCTCTTTCCTTCACCGTTTCCTCCCAAAACCTGCGTCCCACTCTCCCTCTTTCCTTGTCTCTCTCTCTCTGATTGCTAGACGCGAAACTCATTCCCGCGTCCAAGCAATTCCTTAACGCAATCCTCGTGTTCTTGTGTTAACGCGACGCGGAGCTCATGCCCGCGTCTGTGTTCTTCTCGTGTTAACGCGACGCTGAACCCACGTCCGCGCCCGCGTTCTTCTCGTGTCTTGACTTGAACGCGGGTCTCGAACCTCACGTTTGGGACATCTACGCGACGCGACTCCCGCGTCTGCGACCCCCACGTCTCACTCTCAAACTCGCGTCCCCATGTACATACTCTCTCTCCCTGTACACTCTCTCCATGGACTTCTCTCTAGCTCTCACTTTCTCTCTCCTCTCTCTCATTCTCTTCTCTCTCTTGATTTCTTTCTCTCTCTATCACTTTCTCTCTAACGCACTAACGCATTGATTATCTGGATTCCGGAGATCGAGAATTTCACTGTGTTTTCTGAAGACTTAGGCAAGTGTTCTCGCTTTCCTCTTGGCTTTCCCACTTCGTTGGATCGACTTGATTGTCTTATATATTTGTATCTGGAACTAACACATTCTCTGCAGGTACCTTAACCACTGGGTATAACCTTTGAGGTTTAAAGTCCTCGGACTTTCTCTATGCTATGCCTGGTAGGCGGACCTAGTGTCAACACTTTACCGCTTACTCCGTTCGAGTGTAATTACCCCGTGAGCATGGCTTCCCATGAGATGTAGTATAGCGTTCATACGCTTACTGCGACACGTGTGTCTAGCTACGCTGCGAACGGTAGTCACGCCAAGCGTGATAGCATTTAGTGTTGTACATTAGCTTCGCTCCAGCTTACTCAGCTCTGCTTGATTGTGCTCAGCTATTATTTTATCACTTGCCAAGGACATGCTTGATATATTAACACTTGACATGCTTTTGCTTGATACCTATCATCTACATGCTAATACCTGACACCTGTCCGTATCACTTGTCAACTGATGTGTCATCACCTGACACCCGACTTGCTACTTGACACTTACTTCTTACTATGACATGACTTATCACTTGCCTCTTGAAATATTAATACTTGACCTGTGATTATCACATTTACGGGAATACTATACTTATATCCTGTATTATATATACAGTGACCTGAATCTGTAGTACTCATGTACTCCTGAACTCCTGATCATGTCTTGCACCTGCTATTCCCGTAAATTGACAATTACATAATAAATCATAAAAAGGAACAACTTGCATCGGGTCGGGAAAATCTTGCGGCTATCAATATATGTTCGTGTTTACAGTGGTACTAGGCATGTTGTGCAACTAAAACTTCCGGTCTGACCTGTGGGCCTCCAGGCGACCGAGGGGAGTGCTGGCTCCCTCCTTCTTGGTACCATCTTGATAAGGGCATTCTATAAGACCCTCCTGATCGCCTTGCGACAGATTCCGTCCACCAAGCAACGAAACAATCCTCGGCCGTGGTCCCGAGTATGTACGGGACCCACTGCAAACATTGTTCGTTGATACCCCCGTTGGTTTCCAATAACAACCTTGCTTTACTCGGATGTGGATATATGTGCGCTGGGACGCTAGTTCACATATCTAGACATCGGGGTAAGACTAGTAATAATAATAATAAAAGATGCCAGCTAAGAGTCTGTAATATGCCTTGCCATATTTGCTTGTATCGGATTTTATTTCGGATTTCCAGTTTTATGATTATTATACTATACCTGTTCATATCCTGTCCTCTACTTATATTCTATTCCGCCTGTCTCCTGCTCTTATCTGATCATACTATGAGTCTTCCCTACTCGATATCAATTGCTGTATATCTACTTGTCCCTGCATGCTTGTGCCCACGACACGGTTTTCATGTTTATAATCTAGATTTATCGATACACATGTGCTTATCCATACTCGCCATCTGGCTTTCGCACCACCACTCGCCGGGGAGTTCTGACTCCTCTGGATCCTTATGTCCAGGTCTTGGAGCTTGGAGCGTGTAGATTCTCCCAGTTGCTAATCAGAGTGGCGCAGCGGTAGCGTGGATCTTCAGCAGACCGTCCAGAGCCCTATCCTTCCAGGCCCTCTTATTCGGCTCTAGAGTTTTCCTGTTATGACTCTGAGCCTCTATTTGTACTGTTCATACTTGTACATCCTTGTATTCTCGCAATTGCGCCATATTGGTGATGTAATATTCTTGTAATATTTGTCACATCTGGTGATAACTTTGTAACTGTACTCATGTGTTGGAATGTATAATGCACCACGTGCTTCCGTACTCTGATTCTTGCCTGTACTGATGCTTAGTGTATATACGTGAGGGTATTTCTGACCTGCGTATATACGTCGCAGTAACGTCTCCGTACCCTCCGGATCGGGGCGTTACACTATATTTGTTATAACATGTTCTCTGCAGGGGGAACTTATCTCTGTAGGGGGAGTATTCATGCACACAACTTGTCATCATCAAAAAGGGGGAGAATGTTGGAACTTTGATTTTGATGATAATATTTGTGATGCAGATGCATTGGAGCTCTATCTTAAAAGCTAAATGCTGAGTTTTAAGTGCTCAAGACTACTCAAGGATATTATCTATTTTTGTTCATTTTTAATAGATTGTTAAAAGGCTTGATCACACACACAATATAGTTATATAGCCAACTTATCCCCTAGTCTAGTCGACTAATATATTATCTAGTCGACTTGCTCCTTTATATAGTCGATTAAGTCTTTCCACAGATATATATATTCGTTCTCTGTTTATTCACTGTAACCAATATTAGTCGACTTATTAACTCTGCTAGTCGACTTAGTTTCCAGAAACTTGTTATTCTGTGTCAATCTTGATATAGTCGACTTGCTACCTTGACTAGTCGACTAACTCAGGCAAAAATTGTTCTTCTAGACTAACTCAGGCAAAAATTGTTCTTCTAGTCGACTATTCCTATACTCTAGTCGACTTACAGCAGTTTTTGACTATTAATCAGTTATTGATTTTCTGGTGTTTTATCTAACATTCTGATTTTCAAATTTGAGTTGATAACTTCTCTGACTGACCGTTGATATCACCTATAAATAGGGTGTTGTCCTAGGATGACACACAAATTCAATATTATTAGTTTTCTATCCAAACTCTGTTAAAAAATTTTATTTTTCAGAAAACTAGTTTTTACTTTCATTTCTTCACACAATTTCAATTCTATTGTGAAGAATTTTGAGAGTCCACATATAAGAAATCTTGTTCACGATCACTTACAAATTTCAAGACTTATAAGATATTTTGTAATCATTCAAAGAGAAGAGTTGTACAAGAGTGTCTTCTTGGTGTAGAGAAGAAGTTGTACAAGTTGTTATCTTCTTGGTGTAGAGAAGAGTTGTACAGATTTGACAAAAGGTGTTTTGTCAATTGGTATATAAGGAGTTGATTTTGGGTGTATCAAAATCAGGATAAGGAAAATCTCAAGCGGGTTACTTGGGGACTGAACGTAGGTCATGAGGACCGAACCAGAATAAAATCTCTCGTGTTTGCATTTGCATATTTTCTGAGATTTATTCTGTGTATTTTCTTTTTCTTGCAAGTATTTAAATGCTAATCATCTTTGTTTTAGTACTTGTGTTGCCATTATTTTTAGATCCTACAACTGCAAAGATAGAATCCTGATCAGTTTCGGGTTCCGGCGGATTTTTTTGCAGGAATTTGGCCAGATGTAAAGTAGTCAGGTAGAAAAGCATCTTTTGTTGCCACCTATTGAATTCAGTGCTGTAACACCCCGCTCCCCGAATACGTACTTAGTTGCGTATTCATATTTCCTGATCGTATTTTTTTGATTTACTTCCTGTATTTATTTTGTATTATGAATTATTTATATGATCGTTTTGCCTTGGATCTGGATTCGTGAACTCGGAGTCAGCCCTAGTCTGAACGGGAGCTCGATCCTAGAGTATAGCTCGATTTTATCTTTCTGCTATTCTGATTTGATCGATTTCAGTTTTAAATATCATTTCCCAATATTCTAGATTTTTCATGATTTTTTGGAATTTTTCCGAATTAAATTGAAAATCTTCAAAACCGGTGTCGACCAGTGCCGCTGACCGATTCTCGGATTTTTAATTTACAAACGGAGTTAAATTTCTAAAAATGACTTTTCTGTAACTTCTTAAAATCATATTTTCTATCTAAATACTTTTTCTGAGAATTTTCTAAATTTATCGAAATTCCACTGGATTTGGTGTCGGCCAGTATCACTGGTTGATTCCAGGAATTTTAGTTTACAATTGGAATCAAATTTTTAGATTCCGCTTTCATATTACTTTTTAAAATTATATTTTCTCCTTTCTGGCATTTTCTGAGATTTTTCAGATTTTATCAAAATCCGGCCGACCCGGTATAGACCGGTATTGACGATTGACTTCAAGATTTTTATTTCGAAAAAGAGATTAAATTTATGAAAACCGATTTCACCAAAAATCTTTATATAATATTTATTATTTTTGAGAATTTTTGGGAAGCTTTCCAAGCTACTTTATTTTTTGAACTTTTCCGGAGTTTTCGGTGTTTTCCCAGATACCGGAATATTATCTAGATATTCTACTTTTCTCTTTTCTCTCTCCTCGCTAGACGCGAGTTTCACCAACCTGAACTCCGCATTTAATACAGGCGTGCTCTCCATACTGCATTTAATACTTGTCCTGCAAGATCAACTCTAAATCTTATCACCATGCTTTTTGTCCTTTCTGGCAAACGCAAAACTCGTGTTTATCCTCCTGGACGCGGATTTTATCTCCGCGTCCAGTTCATTTTGCCCAAGACGTAGATTTAATTGCATGGAGACGCAAGTTTTCCTTTTGCGTTTCTTTTGAAAGGTATGGCAATATTATAATAAACAATTCCCATTATATAACCACCCCCACCTTTCTTTCTTCTCTCTCTTTCATATTTCTTCTTTCTTCTTCTTTGTTGCAACAGCCAACGAATGACAGAGAGCAAAAACAGCATGCTCCCTCCTTTGGCCACCCATTCTCCACTTCTCCACCTCCATTTCTACCACCAATTCCACCATCCTTTTCTCCTCCATCTCCTCATTCATTTCAACAACAACAACCACAACACCACCTCCACCATCTTCTTCTTCTCTTCTTTTTCACCAAATAACCCACTTCCACCATCACCTTCTCCACCATCTCCACCACCACATACTCCATCTTGGCCACCAACGACCATGCCATCTTCCTCTCCTCGTCGTGCTCTTTCCGACGAGCTATTGCTTCGCTCTCCGATATCCCTTTTGCAAAACTCCAATTTTTCACTTTTAACTACACTTGCACCCCAACCATTTGCTTGGGCTTGGACTTGGCTTACCGGATTTCGGCCATCTCCGGCCACTTCCGGCCACCTCCGGCCGCCGCCGGCGACCACCGATCATGGCCGGCTACCACCCCCTTCCCTTCTCTCCTTTCATTTCCTTCTTTCTTTATTTTCTTCTTTCTTCTTTCCTTTCTTTTCATTTCCTTTCCTTTTCCTTTTCCTTGTCTTCTCTGATTTTCCTCCCAAAACTTGCGTCACCCTTCCCTGCGTCCCTCTCACTTCTTTCCTGCGTCTCCCTTTTATTTCCTTGTCTCTCTCTCCTTCTCTGTTAATTGCTAGACGCAGCTCACCCCCGCGTCCAAGCAATTCCTTAACGCGATCTTCGCGTTCTTGATATTTGTATAACGCGATCCACGCGTTCTTGTATCAACACGACGCGGAGCCAATGCCCGCGTCTGTGTCCTTCTCGTGTCAACACGACGCGGAGCCAATGCCCGCGTCCGTGTTCTTTTCATGTTAACGTGACGCGGAACCTACATCGCGTCCGCGTTCTCCTCGTGTCCTGACTTGAACGCGGGTCTCGAACCTCGCGTTTGTGGCATCTACGCGACTCTCGCGTCTGCGATCCCCGCGTCTCACTCTCAAAACCCACATCCCCCTGTACACACACTCTCTCTCTCTCCATGTACTTCTCTCTCTGGTTCTCTCTTTCTCTCTCTTGATTTCCCCTCTCTCTAGCATTGATTTCCTGGATTCCGGAGATCAGGGATTTCACTATGTTTCTAATGACTTAGGTGAGTGTTCTCACTTTCCTCTTGGCTTTCCCGCTTCATTGGATCGACTTGATTGTCTTATGTATTTGTATCTGGAACTAACACTTTCTCTGCAGGTACCCTAACCTCTGGGTACAACCCTTGAGTTTTAAAGCCCTCGGACTTTCTCTATGCTACGCCTGGTAGGCGGATCTAGCGTCAATACTTTACCGCTTACTCCGTTCGAGTGTAATTACCCCGTGAGCATGGCTTCCCGTGAGTAGTAGTATAGCGTTCCTACGCTTACTGCGACACGTGTGTCTAGCTACGTTGTGAGCGGTAACCACGCCGAGCGTGATAGCATTTAGTGTTGTACATTAGCTTCGCTCCAACTTGCTCAGCTCTGCTTGATTGTGCTCAGCTATTATTCTATCACTTGCCAAGTACACACTTGATATATTAACACTTGACATGCTTTTGCTTGATACCTACCATCTACATGCTAATACCTGACACTTGTCTGTATCACTTGTCAACTGGTGTGTCATCACCTGACACTCGACTTGCTACTTAACACTTGCTTCTTATTATGACATGACTTATTACCTGCCCCCTGATATATTAATACTTGACCTGTGATTATCACATTTGCGGGAATACTATACTTGTTATCTTGCATTACATGCAGTGACTTGAATCTTGTACTTGTCATCCTGTACTATATATACAGTGACCTGAATCTATAGTACTCATGTACTCCTGAATTCCTGATCATGTCTTGCACCTGCTATTCCCGTAAATTGATAATTACCTAATAAATCATAAAAAGGAACAATTTGCATCGGGTCGGGGGAAACTTGCGGCTATCAATATATGTTCGTGTTTACAGTGGCACTAGGCATGTTGTGCAACTAAAACTCCGGTCTGACCTGTGGGCCTCCAGGCGACCGAGGGGAGTGCTGGCTCCCTCCTTCCTGGTACCATCTTGATAAGGGCATTCTATAAGACCCTCCTGTAGGCCTTGCGGCGGTTCCATACACCAGCGATGGAACGTCCTGGACCGTGGTCCCGGGCATGTACGGGACCCACTGTAAACATTGTTCGTTGATACCCTCGTTGGTTTCCAATAACAATCTTGCTTTACTCAGATGTTGATATATGTGCGCTGAGACGCTAGATCACATATCTAGACATCAGGGTAAGACGAGTAATAATAATAATAAAAGATGCCAGCTATGAATTTGCAGTATGCCTTGCCATGTTGCTTGTATCGAGTTTTACTTCGGATTTCAGTTTTATGATTATTATACTATATCTGTTCATATCATGCTCTCTACTTGTATTCCATCCCGCCTATCTCCTGCTCTTATCTTATCATATCATGAGTCTTCCTGCTTGATATCATATGCTGTATACCTACTTGCTCCTGCATGCTTGTGCCTACGACACGGTTTTCATGTTTATGATTCGGATTTATCAATACACATGTGCTTATCCATTCTCGCTATCTGGCTTTCGCATCACCACTCGCCGGGAGTTCTGACTCCTCTGGATCCTTATGTCCAGGTTTTGGAGCTTGGAGCATGTGGATTCTTCTAGTTGCTGATCAGAGTGGCGCAGCGGTAGCGTGGATTTCCAGCAGACCGTCCAGAACCCTATTCTTCCAGGCCCCTTGTTCGGCTCTAGAGTTTCCTATTATGACTCTGAGCCTCCATTTACACTGTTCATACTTGTACACCTCTTTGTATTCTCCCAATTGCGCATATCAGTGATGTAATATTCATGTAATATTGGATCACATCTGGTAATAACTTTGTAACTGTACTCATGTGTTGGAATGTATAATGCACCACGTGCTTCCGTACTCTGATTCTTACATGTACTGATGCTTAGCGTATATACGTGAGGGTGTTTCTGACCTGCGTATATACATCGCAGTAACGTCTCCGTACCCGCCGGATCGGGGCGTTACAGGGTGGTATCAGAGCCTAGGCTCTCACATCCTCAGTACAACCAGTCGGCAAATTAATGGTAAAGAAATTTGCAACTGGAATGCATGAGTCTTGGTTATACAATCCAACTACAAGCACAAAGTTATCCATTCTCTCTTGATTATCTTATCCTTGAATTCTGAAGTTCTCCCATCCTTTCATACTTCAGTTTCCCGTTATTCTTGAGCCAACTCGGACATGAAAAGACGGGAAAATCATAATGGTTCTGGTTCTTCTTAGAGTGGCCCTAATGGAGGAAGTGTTGATTTGAGATGATTTTCGCAAAATATAATGAAAAACTAACAAGAACAGATGAAGGTCCCGCACCAAAGATTATTGGTTGCACTCCGGGACAGAAGCCAGGCAACATGTCGGATTTCAGAAAATTACAGCCGACAATCTTTTCAAGCATGGAGGAGCCCTGGATGCATAGCAGTGGCTGGTAAACATGACGGATCTTCTGAAGGCAACTTGAATCCCTGACGAGAACTAAGTGGAAATGACCAAGATTCAGTTGAAAGATGTAGCTAAGACATGGTGAGCAACGAGACTAGAAAAGCTCATCACTTGAGACCAGTTCTCGAAGGATTTCTATGAGAAGATTCTTCTCTGTAATAGCTCAAAAGAAATGAAAAGATGATTTATCAAATTGCAGTAAGAAGATTGAATTGTAGATAAGTACACTGCAAATTCCTAAGGCGTAGTCGGTCGGTGTCTTACATGGTGGCTGACAAGGAGAACCGAGCAAGCAATATTTTAGTGAGGCCTGAAGATGAGGATCAAGATGTTTCTTATTTTCAAGCAACCCAAGAACTATTATCAAGTTCCTTATTTTTGCCATCGCTCGGGAAGTAGAATAGACCCAGAAAAGAGAGATCAGGATGAGATGCAGATGAAGTTGGTGAAGAGACCCTCTTAGTAGATGAAAGTTGAAGACTTAGACAGGCCACTGGATGCCCCACTAGCTAAGCCATCCCTCCAACCTTGCCCTCAACATATGACATGTGGGTATTGTCTGAAGCCGGGTACCTACAACACAACCGCAGAAAGATTATGAATTATGTCATATACAGGTTCAGAGATTAGTTGAAAAGTGACTGTCTGTTTAAGGAGACAGAGAACATCGCGCTAATCAGATCAACTCATCCAGTATCACCATTGGGAAGGAATCCAGGACCTACTGGCAGAATGATCTCGCTTCATCCCCGCATCAAGCATGGAGTTATACACAAAAGAGACCAAGAGCTAGGGCACATGGTAGAAGGAGGCAAACATATAATCTGACTGAAGAGGAAGTCAGGATGCTCAATATGATGGAGTGAGAACAGAAAGGATGCTCAATATCTGAAAAAGGAACCCTGAAAGTACTGACCGTAACTATTTATCCCCATTTTTAGCATGTCCGGGAGTTGGTAAATTCTCTATATCATATCCTTCTCATTGCACTATCATCACCAATCTTAGTCCGTCCGCGTCTATCTCCCTATTTCATGATTCCTATCTCTTCTATTTTTGCTATTTTGATTTTCGTAAGCCTTATGCCAACTCAAGATATGCGTAGACTAGAGAGGTAATAGCAGGGCAGGTGTGGTTCGCTCTCATTATGTTCTGGCATTCCTCGACTCTGGTACATCACATTATCTTATATTGGACAGATCTTTGGCCTCGCATTATATTCTTGTATTTATAGATACATCATGGGAGACCAGTACATCAAGTGGACTAGTCATCACTTATATAATCAGGTAGACTGTATCATTACATGAGGAGTGTCAGTATATAACAATATTTCAGAATCAGGACTTCTGGCAGACAGAGTTAAGGTATTTTCTATTTCTATTACTCCAATAGCGATCATGATTTCTTCAACTATGTTCATGGAACTCGGGCATTCTCAGAGCTGATTTGTAGTCAGGATATTATTTAGAAGATAGCATTCGGGACACGTTTCGATTATTATGATTTCTTGATCGTGTTCTCAAAGCCACCAACTTCTGGCAGTTTTTATTGATTTGGTAGACCATAGGCTCCGCTAGCCTCGCCAAGCGAGGGTCGTGTTCTAGTCACCCGTGAACCTAACCGGGTGTGAGCTTCGCTGCACCCTGGTACTTAGCATTTAGCGTTGTGTTACGCGCTGGCTTCGCCGCGTGAGCTTCGCCATATGCGAGCCTCGCAGAGCGTTAGCTTCGCCGCACCCTAATGCTTAACACCTGA
The DNA here is from genome assembly GCA_038442645.1 of Agave tequilana. Classification (NCBI taxonomy): domain Eukaryota; kingdom Viridiplantae; phylum Streptophyta; class Magnoliopsida; order Asparagales; family Asparagaceae; genus Agave; species Agave tequilana. Next base: position 10,484 of record JAVJIF010020367.1, on the reverse strand, counting down.
GCTGTGCTACGCGATAGCTTCACCTAGGCTTGCTTTGTCCGTGGCTAGTTCCTTCAGTGCTTAGCACTCTAGCCCATTCCTCGGATTTCTTCTGCCAGCGTGCTTTTATGGATCTGCTGAACAGAGTTTCATCACTGTATCTGAGCTATCGCCATGATCCTTGTCAATGATCCACTCGGCCAGCTTGCAAGGCCCAGATATCTTAAACATGTTTCATCTGCAGTCGGGTTATCATTCAGAAGTCAGTATTCAGAATTCTTCACAGTTATTCTATATTCTTGACTACGTCTTTCAGAATTAGCAACGCCCAGTTTACGGAAATTCTTAATTATTGTTCTTGATTTATACTCAGCATTATCAAGGTTTTCTTTATCTTGGGTATTCTGGTTTATTCCCGGGGAATTAATATGTATGTGGCACATTATTAATTCTACTGCAGACTCTTTATCAAGGACAACATCATGCCATGCAGGATTTTATATTTATGGATTTCATCACTACGGATTTCTATGGATTTCATCAGCTTTGGTTCACAGTCTGATTGAAGTGTTATTGATTATCTCACCAAGTTATCTCACTTTATATTATTCAGAATGGGTTAGTCTTTTGAAGTTCTGGCGGTGTTCTTTTATAAGTAGACATCAGATCAGTATTATGATGGCACCGTCAGAGGATGTATATATACGGCAGAAGGGCAGAGGTGTCTCAGTTCTAAGTTTACCGTTCAGTCTATGTGGGAGAACGGCTCATAGTTATTCATATCTTGATTGGCATAATCCTCATTCCTATCCTTTCTGTGTTCATCTTCCCCTTATCGAAATTGCGAGGACGCAATTTTTTATAAGGTGGATGGAGTGTAACACCCCGCTCCCCGAATACGTACTTAGTTGCGTATTCATATTTTCTGATCGTATTTTTTTGATTTACTTCCTGTATTTGTTTTGTATTATGAATATTTATATGATCGTTTTGCCTTAGATCTGGATTCGTGAACTCGGAGTCAGCCCTAGTCTGAACCGGGAACTCGATCCTAGAGTATAGCTCGATTTCATCTTTCTGCTATTCTGATTTGACCGATTTTAGTTTTAAATATCATTTCCCAATATTCTAGATTTTTCATGATTTTCTAGAATTTTTCCGAATTAAATTGAAAATCTTCAAACCGGTGTCGACCAATGCCGCTGACCGATTCTCGGATTTTTAATTTACAAACAGAGTTGAATTTCTAAAAATGACTTTTTTTAACTTCTTAAAATCATATTTTCTATCTAAATACTTTTTCTGAGAATTTTCTAAATTTATCGAAATTCCACTGGATTTGGTGTCGGCCAGTATCACTAGTTGATTCCAGGAATTTTAGTTTACAATTGGAATCAAATTTCTAGATTCCACTTTCATATTACTTTTTAGAATTATATTTTCTCCTTTCTGGCATCTTCTGAGATTTTTCAGATTTTATCAAAATCCGGCCGCCGACCCGGTATAGACCGGTATTGACGGTTGACTTCAGAATTTTTATTTCAAAAAAGAGATTGAATTTATGAAAACCGATTTCACCAAAAATCTTTATATAATATTTATTATTTTTGAGAATTTTTGGGAAGCTTTCCAAGCTACTTTATTTTTTGAACTTTTCCGGAGTTTTCGGTGTTTTCCCAGATACCGGAATATTATCTAGATATTCTACTTTTCTCTTTTTCTCTCTCCTCGCTAGACGCGAGTTTCACCAACCTGAACTCCGCATTTAATACAGGCGTGCTCTCCATACTGCATTTAATACTTGTCCTGCAAGATCAACTCTAAATCTTATCACCATGCCTTTTTGTCCTTTCTGGCAAACGCAAAACTCGCGTTTATCCTCCTGGACGCGGATTTTATCTCCGCGTCCAGTTCATTTTGCCCAAGACGCAGATTTAATTGCATGGAGACGCAAGTTTTCCTTTTTGCGTTTCTTTTGAAAGGTATGGCAATATTATAATAAACAATTCCCATTATATAACCACCCCCACCTTTCTTTCTTCTCTCTCTTTCATATTTCTTCTTTCTTCTTCTTTGTTGCAACAGCCAACGAATGGCAGAGAGCAAAAACAACATGCTCCCTCCTTTGGCCACCATTCTCCACTTCTCCACCTCCATTTCTACCACCAATTCCACCATCCTTTTCTCCTCCATCTCCTCATTCATTTCAACAACAACAACCACAACACCACCTCCACCATCTTCTTCTTCCTCTTCTTTTTCACCAAATAACCCACTTCCACCACCACCTTCTCCACCATCTCCACCACCACATACTCCATCTTGGCCACCAACGACCATGTCATCTTCCTCTCCTCGTCGTGCTCTTTCCGACGAGCTATTGCTTCGCTCTCCGAAATCCCTTTTGCAAACTCCAATTTTTCACTTTTAACTACACTTGCACCCCCACCATTTGCTTGGGCTTGGGCTTGGCTTACTGGATTCCGGCCATCTCCGGCCACTTCCGGCCACCTCCGGCCGCCGCCGGCGACCACCGCCATGGCCGGCTACCACCCCTTCCCTTCTCTCCTTTCATTTCCTTCTTTCTTTATTTTCCTTCTTTCTTTCTTTCCTTTCTTTTTCATTTCCTTTCCTTTTCCTTTTCCTTGTTTTCTCTGATTTTCCTCCCAAAACTTGCGTCACCCTTCCCTGCGTCCCTCTCACTTCTTTCCCTGCGTCTCCCTTTTATTTCCTGTCTCTCTCTCCTTCTCTGTTAATTGCTAGACGCAGCTCACCCCCGCGTCCAAGCAATTCCTTAACGCTATCTTCGCGTTCTTGATATTTTATAACGCGATCCACGCGTTCTTGTATCAACACGACGCGGAGCCAATGCCCGCGTCTGTGTCCTTCTCGTGTCAACACGACGCGGAGCCTATGCCCGCGTCCGTGTTCTTTTCATGTTAACGTGACGCGGAACCTACGTCCGCGTCCGCGTTCTCCTCGTGTCCTGACTTGAACGCGGGTCTCGAACCTCGTGTTTGTGACATCTACGCGACGCGACTCCCGCGTCTGCGATCCCCGCGTCTCACCCTCAAAACCACATCCCCCTGTACACACACACTCTCCTCCATGTACTTCTCTCTGGTTCTCTCTTTCTCTCTCTTGATTTCCCCTCTCTCTATCACTTTCTCTCTAACGCGTTGACGCGTTGATTTCCTGAATTCCGGAGATCAGGGATTTCACTATGTTTTCTAATGACTTAGGCGAGTGTTCTCGCTTTCCACTTGGCTTTCCCGCTTCGTTGGATCGACTTGATTGTCTTATGTATTTGTATCTGGAACTAACACTTTCTCTGCAGGTACCCTAACCTCTGGGTACAACCCTTGAGATTTAAAGTCCTCGGACTTTCTCTATGCTACGCCTGGTAGGCGGATCTAGCGTCAACACTTTACCGCTTACTCTGTTCGAGTGTAATTACCCCGTGAGCATGGCTTCCCGTGAGTAGTAGTATAGCGTTCCTACGCTTACTGCGACACGTGTGTCTAGCTACGTTGCGAGCGGTAACCACGCCGAGCGTGATAGCATTTAGTGTTGTACATTAGCTTCGCTCCAGCTTGCTCAGCTCTGCTTGATTGTGCTCAGCTATATTCTACCACTTGCCAAGTACACACTTGATATATTAACACTTGACATGCTTTTGCTTGATACCTACCATCTACATGCTAATACCTGACACTTGTCTGTATCACTTGTCAACTGGTGTGTCATCACCTGACACCCGACTTGCTACTTGACACTTGCTTCTTATTATGACACGACTTATCACCTACCCCCTGATATATTAATACTTGACCTGTGATTATCACATTTGCGGGAATACTATACTTGTTATCCTACATTACATGCAGTGACTTGAATCTTGTACTTGTTATCCTGTACTATATATACAGTGACCTGAATCTATAGTACTCATGTACTCTTGAATTCCTGATCATGTCTTGCACCTGCTATTCCCGTAAAAATTGATAATTACCTAATAAATCATAAAAGGAACAACTTGCATCGGGTCGGGGGAAACTTGCGGCTATCAATATATGTTCGTGTTTACAGTGGCACTGGCATGTTGTGCAACTAAAACTCCGGTCTGACCTGTGGGCCTCCAGGCAACCGAGGGGAGTGCTGGCTCCCTCCTTCCTGGTACCATCTTGATAAGGGCATTTTATAAGACCCTCCTGTAGGCCTTGCGGCCGGTTCCATACACCAGCAATGGAACGTCCTGGACCGTGGTCCCGGGCATGTACGGGACCCACTGTAAACATTGTTCGTTGATACCCCCGTTGGTTTCCAATAACAATCTTGCTTTACTCAGATGTGAATATATGTGCGCTGGGACGCTAGATCACATATCTAGACATCAGGGTAAGACGAGTAATAATAATAATAAAAGATGCCAGCTATGAATTTGCAGTATGCCTTGCCATGTTTGCTTGTATCGGGTTTTACTTCGGATTTTCGATTTTATGATTATTATACTATACCTGTTCATATCATGCTCTCTACTTGTATTCCATCCCGCCTATCTCCTGCTCTTATCTTATCATATCATGAGTCTTCCCTGCTTGATATCATATGCTGTATACCTACTTGCTCCTGCATGCTTGTGCCTACGACACGGTTTTCATGTTTATGATTCGGATTTATCAATACACATGTGCTTATCCATTCTCGCCATCTGGCTTTCGCATCACCACTCGGCGGGGAGTTCTGACTCCTCTGGATCCTCATGTCCAGGTTTTGGAGCTTGGAGCATGTGGATTCTTCTAGTTGCTGATCAGAGTGGCGCAGCGGTAGCGTGGATTTCCAGCAGACCGTCTAGAGCCCTATCCTTCCAGGCCCCTTGTTCGGCTCTAGAGTTTTCCTGTTATGACTCTGAGCCTCCATTTACACTGTTCATACTTGTACATCTCTTTGTATTCTCGCAATTGCGCATATCGGTGATGTAATATTCATGTAATATTGGATCACATCTGGTAATAACTTTGTAACTGTACTCATGTGTTGGAATGTATAATGCACCACGTGCTTCCGTACTCTGATTCTTGCCTGTACTGATGCTTAGCATATATACGTGAGGGTGTTTCTGACCTGCGTATATACGTCTCAGTAACGTCTCCGTACCCGCCGGATCGGGGCGTTACAAGTGCCATCAAATTTTTTCTGACTTCTTCGCTTTGGGTTAGGAAGTGGAGCAGACACCATTGCTTGGATAGGCATGTTCAGTGCCCTACTGGAACTATTTTCGTGATTAGTTTTGGCTATCTTCTGCATTCAGGCAGAGTAGAAGTTAGTAACTTCAAAAACAATAATTATCTTAAAAATGTTAGTGTCTGACAACTAATTAAAATCACTGATCTAATTGGTCAGGTCAGTGAATATCAGGTGGGAAGTTTTTTATTCGATAGAACGTTCCTTAATTACAAAACCACATTTCAATTCTTTTCCATAGTTAAACACCAATTAAACTGGTATTAGTCAGTCTTAATATATAATCAAATATATATTACAGTAATATTTAAAAAAATAAATATTCCAACATAACCCTTATAAAAAGAACGTTAGTTCAATTATACAGTATACGCATATAGCGAATCTCCTAAGACAATTACGTCCTCTGCTACAGTGCTAACAGGTTGTTAGATGCTGGTCTCTCAAGATACAACACTTTTTCATGGTATTTGGATAGCACTACCAAGTCACTGTACAGTTGAATCTTAGTTAATCAGTAACTTCACTAATTGAAAGTTGACAAAGTATGAACCAAAACAAATTTCAGAAAGAATATTCGTCTTAATATAAAAGACTATTCACTGTAAGAGAAAGGAGGAGAGTAAAGAAATTATTTCTTAAGAATTAAGAGATTCAGACAATTATTTTGAACTCTGTTCTATTCTTTTTCTTTTTGAATTAGCTTCAATAAGAAGTGGGTGGACCGCATTGGCACCTAATGACCCGACCCGACTCAAAAGGTTGGGTGTGGCTTGGTCAAAAAACAACCAGACCCACGCCCATGCTCTGGCGCCCAGACGGGGTAGTGGTGGTGCGCGCAGGCATGGTTTCCACCCCTAAATGCGCGCAAAAACTTCAAGTATCCAAAGGGTACTTGATTTCATATTTAAACCTCTCAACTTTTCACACCATATCCAACGTGCGACTGAAGTATTTTAACTTCTTTAGTCCCCTTTAGCTATTGATAGGCCAATTTTCGAATAGAATATCTCATTCATTCGGAAACGGATTAAATATATGAATATACAATGTTCATCCTTAATGAAAGGAGAACACACTCCAACCATCATCCGTGTGATTCTAGAAAATCACGAATCACGCCTCAATTTAGCTCAAATATTCACTTGAAATTCCTCATTTTCCAACAGAGTTTACATCTATCTATTAAAATACACCGTAAGTTATCCATATTCATGATCCAAATCATTGACTGTGATCAATATGTTCTAAACTTATATGAATTAAAAATAATATGAATTGAAACTTTCTTCCCTTTTCATCTCATAATGTAAAAATGAATGACTGTAGTAGGCGTGTAACGGTTGCAAGGAAGTGAGCGGAAGTAAGGAAATAGAAAAGTATAATTGCTCACTTCCCTATCTATCCAAACGCCGGAAAAGGAAAATAAGAAAATTCCTTTTCCTTTTCTCTTTTCTCTTTTACACAATTATTTCCTCACTTCCAGAGTGCTACAGTTAATTTTGTGATCATGTAAATCTCACCTGTAATAAGTTGTAGTACAAAACAGTTAATTTTTTGATCATGTAAATCTCACTTGCATTCTAATTACAGTCTATTTTTTATTTTTCTTAATTAATTTTTATTTTAATATTATTTTACGATCAACTTTGTATTCATCTTTTTCACTTCCACTTCTATATTACCATCCAAACACCGGAAAAGACATAACATTTTTTAAATCACACTTCCCAACACATCCAAACACTAGAAAACTTACTAACTAATTCTCAAGTTTCAAAGGGAAACACTATTAGTACTTCCTCATTTCTCACTTCCTTACTTACACCTTTAACCAAACAGGCCTGTAGTCGTAAAAGCACAGTTTTTTTTGTTTGTTTGTTTGATTTGTAGGATAATAAGATTCATTTCACATGATTTTTGATCCATGTGAATTTTCGATAATGTAGATCACAATCAACAATTTGGATTATGAATACGAGTAGCATACAATGTATTTTAATAAGTTGGTGAAACTATTATGTTATACTCTAAGTGTAATATAACTTTACCATTATTTATTTAGAGATGAAGATAAGGTATGAATATAATATACCACGCAAGAGATGTCAAATTCTCCTCTACTATGCAGACAATAAATCACGTTGCATTCGTATCAATTATGATTCAAATTTCAGACAACAGTCACAGGCATTACACCATCTTAACAGATAAAATAGCCCAAAATTTTACAGAAAGACCATCCCTTCAACACACTTGTCATGGGCCCTGGAAACATTGATTCTGTGCCAGAGCCTGATTTTCCAGCAGAAACAAGATCTAAACCTACCTTATCCATGATTTGTAATAATTTTATAGATCATGTCACACGACTCTTTTCGGTTGGTAAATACTAAGAAACTCATAAAAAAACAACTTTCATTTTCATTCTTTCGTATTCTCCTTCAACAAATTTAAACCTAGTGATCCATGGTATATTATTAATCCGATTAGCATTACTCATCACTCAAGAGAATGGAATCCGATCAAGAATTTGAGACCTGACCAAACCATCATTTAAAGTAGGACAGGAGGGAAAGGCACAACAAAGATACACATTGGGGAATACGCTTGGGACGGGTAAAGATATTGCGAGTAATGAAACTATATCCACTGAATTGAACGTTTGCGGGTCATAGGCCAGTATGCAGTAGGGGGTCTTTAACAGATAAATCAGATAAAGAATGGCAGCTGGGACAACACTGGTGCGGTTTTAGGTCTCCCATCACGCGTTTCGTAGTTTTGCTGTCCAAAGAAGTCGGTCTGTACTCCAGTGTCCATATCCTGAGTCCGCAGCAAATTAACAGCAAATTATATAAATAAACAGTGTATAATAAACCTTGGCCATGTGAAAACAGAGCTCGCCGAAAGAGCTGCCCGTGGTTTATTGGTTAATTGTCAAGCAATCTTTGACTAAACTTGTATCAAATCTTAAACAGTCCCTATCTGGCTTCTAATTCGTCAATACTTGGGAGAATTTTCTTCAAAAATATTAAATTTAATCTGCTGTAATCTACTCTCTTTTCTATAATCTATCATAAAAGACAGTAACATATGAATGAAGACGGTATAATCGACTGTTTATTAGTATACCACCCAAATAATGACCATCTTAAAAAGATAAAACAAATTAAAAATAAAATAAATTAGTAGTATTATTAACATTTTACATAAGGCCTTAAAAAACGTGGCCCAAGCCCAGCCCACAGTGATTGGAAGGGTAAGCTGTGTCAATAGAGGCCGTCCATTGGACAAAAACCGAAAAAAGAAGCGGGATTTCTGGAGCCCAACTATTTACAAGTCCAAGCTTCAAACCCGACGGCGCCGCCTCCTCTCTCTTTCTCTCTCTCTCTTCTCTCGTTCAATTGGAGCTCGAGCTCCGCAGGAACGAGAGGAGAGAGATCAATTTCGCAAGCGATACGTCAAAAACCTTAACCTCTCAAAGGTATGAATTTGCTGCAATTTCTTCATTATTTTCCTCATTTCTTAGGGTTTCTCTCGAGTTTTTCTCAAGATTCGATGCAATTTTCTCGGTTGTTAGTTTCAATCTCTCTTCACTTCTAATTCCAATTACACGGTCCAAGTTTGATCCTTTCGGTTTTTTGAGCTTTTATTGAGATCGGTGTTCACTTCATTTTTATCCTCATAATTTGACATTGAATCCAATTTGAGAATATTTCTTTGGTGTTAGAGAGTTTTGACGCATTTGTATAGCTCGTGTGCTCGCAGCTTCAATGGCGTTGTTTTATATATTAGATTTGTAACTTGTTTTATAATTTTTGTTTTAATTTTTCTTGTGTTTCTTTTAATTAAGATTGATGATGTTGCTAATGTTATAGCTTATAGCTCAAGCATGTTTTTGTTGAGTACAAGTGATCAAAGATTTTCCTTTTTCTTGTTTTCCCACTGTTCTTATGTTGATCAAGATTATTTGTTCTCTTATGCATTTTGAAATTTTGTATTTTTCTTCTTCTTTATGTGATGCTATAGAGTGCGCTGTTCTTGACTAAGTGAACAATCCACCAGAATTTATTTCAGATTGTTGAATTCTAGCTGTTACTTTTGATCAGATTAGCATATAATATCTCAATCTTCGTTCTGAAAACTGAGCTAAATATTTTTGCCAATCAGTCTGTGGAAGAGCTCAGTTTCTAGTTCACAAAAATGGCGGCAACAGTTCACCTTGGTTTCAGAGCTCATTGTGTTGGGCTTTCAAGGGAGTTTGCCTGGCTCCCTTTCTTCCCCCCGAAATTCACCGAGTCAATTCAATTTCGATCGATCTCTGAGGTTCATTTGTAAGAAGGGTGAGGGGAACTGTGGATGGAGAAAAGGTCTCAAGGTTTCTGTGAGAGAGGATCAGCTATTGTTGAGAAGAGTGGGACGACAGAGGGAAGTGCTGAAGGAATGAGAAGCAGCTCAGCATCGTGATGAATTTGGTGGGTCATCAGTTGCTTCAGCTGAGAGGATGAGAGAGTTGCCGATCTAATTCTTAGATTTCCTGAAGAAAGGCCAGTTATTGTTCTCTCTGCTATGGGCAAAACAACGAACAAGCTTCTCTGGTAATAAGATATTTGATCATCATAAGGACCCTCTTTCTTGTCTTTTGTTCCTTTTGTTCATTTGTAGTTTTGGCATCAAAATTTAGGCTGGGGAGAAAGCCGTCTGCTGTGGTGTATCCAACACGTCAGATATTAATGAATTGAGCTTTATAAAAGAGTTGCATCTCAAGTATATCATTTCTTTCAACTCCATTATTTGCACTTGATACGGTTTCTTTGTTTGGATCATGACATTTTGTTTTCTACTTTTCAGAACAGTTGATGACTTGGACTTGATAGCTCTATCATTTCTGGTGAGTACTGTGTCATGATTTGCATTCAGTGTTTATGATTTCATCTCTCAGGATAGAAGTGATGTTTTTTGCTATGAATCACATGCCTGTAATTTCTGTCCCTGGCAAATGCTATAAAGAATTAGAATGTTTGATCTTTCTAAGTAGAAGCTTATCCAAATTATCAAGGTATCATGAGTATAAAAAAGATTGGTCTTAAGAGTCAAAGGTATTGGCAGGATAGATCTATAGAAAGAGTCTAAGAGGTTAAAGAAAAGGAGCTATTGCCTGATTTAGTGTTCTTAATCTATGATTGTTAGTATAACTAGAATTTTAAGTTCAGAATAAGGTATTCTGTTTTTTTCATTCTGTTTAACAAGTTCCATCAGAT
>JAVJIF010020366.1:0-74824 GCA_038442645.1 Agave tequilana | reverse complement strand
TTTAGTGACTAAACATTGTTCGTTATTTGTGCCTCCAACACTGCTTACACCACTTGTTTGTGCGCTTCGTCATAACACTGTTTTATTATATATTTAGGATTGTGAAGAGTTTGAAAAAACTGATATGAAATAGTCTTGAGATACATTGGATGCTTGTAACTTGTCTAACATCTGATAATCCTTATACTGCATTATAACTGACTACTAACTTGACTGGACAATATCATTTTTATCTGACTATATACCAAACCTGATTTAAACATCTGATACGGTACCATGATTCCTGACTCAAGATAAATACTTCTGATTCACTCCTGATTCGGTACCATGAGTCTTGAATAGATTAAATACAAGATTCACAGATATTACTTTTACAGAGATATTATTGAATTCCTGATTATTGATACTATATTACTGAATCCTATACAAGGACTTGTTCATGATACTCCTGTTACTGATATGATGTGTGGAACTAAGTGCCACGCGAGATAAAGTACCACATCTCACGTTTTCGTGATGGGGGCCACCTCTTGAATCTTCGGGAGCTACCTCTAGAATCCCACATCTCCCATATTACTTTTTCCTCGTAAGTCAATATTGTGAAACTCAACTGGAAATAATCCTGAACATCTCTAATAAAGATACAACTTACACTGGGTTGACGGAAATTGATGTATCTCAGTAAGTACGTCTTCATAATGGCTCGATGTTGCAACACTGTTCAGAACTACCTGAGGCCATATGAGTTCTGGTGGGGTGTACTGGCACCCTGTATTGATCCTATTGTTACTAATACTGTTACAGCCTAGCGGCTGGGATTGGAGGCCAGATCCAATCGACTGAGATCGTTGTCCCGGGTATGCACGGAGCCTATTATGAACATGATACCTTGATTTCTCATCAGTTTTCAATAACCAATATCGGACTACTCTTATGTGGATGTATGTGAAGTGGGACGCTAGGCACATACATAGACATCCAAGTAGGACGAGTCCTAATAATAATAAACATACTACTGACTTTATTCCTGTATTGATCCTAATTCTACAGACATGACCTGACTCAACAATACTAACTCTCAGCAACTCTGGTTGTATATACCTAGTTGATGGTGAAGTGAGATATATGGTATATAGATGAGGGTTTCCTTATTTGGATTATCCCCTTGATGTACTAATCTCATGGAGCCGGAGATTAAGTTTATTCAATTGGTTTTGCATATATTTACATTATACATATACCGTTGATGAATTACATATATTTTCATTGATATGATTTAAACATGATTTCATGTATACATAAACATGTTTTCACGTAATTCTATCTATTTCCTGTACATGTGTATTTGCTTTTGTGCATGCCACTTGGAATTCTTATGTACTCGTTGGATTGCATTCTGACAACCCTGAATCTACATGCCCAGATCTCAGAACCTGGACGTTGGCGAACTTCCTGATGCTGACCAGAGTGTGCAGTGGGAGCATAACAGATCCGAGGATCGGAACCTAGTAGAAGCTTAGGAACGTATCAGATGATCTTCCATATCCATCTCTTTATCCGACTCTTGAGATCCCTTCCAGCTTGAGAGCCTCTTCTAATATTATATCTTGTAAATATCTTGTAAATCATATTTTGATAAGTTCTTGTGATGTAATATTCATGTAATATTGGATCACATGCAGTGATAACACTGTGCTTGGACAATAATGTTGGAATGTATAATATCACTTTGCTTCCGTACTCTAATTCCTGACTGTACTGTTATGCTTAGCGTACTTATGTGATGGCATTTTCGTCCTGCATATGTACGTTACAGTGGCGTCTCCGTACTCGGTGGGGGCGGAGCGTTACAGTTTCTTTGAAGGACCGACATTTAAAGTTCTATTATTAGACGTCGGTTCCTTTTAGAACTGACGTGTAAATTACTTTTAACATCGATTTGTTGAAGAACCGGTGTGCAAAACCCTTTGAAAATCGTGCCAGACATAAAATCAATTTTTTATCTAGCCTCCATCGATCCCCTACGTCTCTCGTACTTCTCTCGTCTCTCTCGATTCTATCTCCCCCTTCTTCGTCGGCTTCCCTCTCCCCTTCTCTCGCCCCTCTCTCTCCCTGCTCTCCTTCTCCCCTCTGCTCTAGATCTGCTCCGTTGGCCCCTCGAGATCCACTCCAGCTCCGCCATTCCCTCGAGATCCACTCCAGCTCCGCCATTCCCTCGAGATCCGCTCCAGCTCCGCCATCCCCTCTTCCTCTCCCTCTGATTGAGATCTGCTCTGGCTGTCCCTCTCATTTTTTTATTATATAAAGGTAACCCTTTTCTCTCTAACTTCATTGCTTTGATTTCATTGCTGTTGTGTTGTACGGAGAGTTCATGGTGTTTGTGCTAGTGGGTTTTGATGGAGGCTTATGGACAAAGCTAGGGTTTGTATGTGGTAGTGGTGATGGCGGCGGGGTGTGTGTGTGGTTGTGTGGTGGTGGTGGCGGGGTGTGTGTGTGGCGGCGGCGGCGGCAGTGTGTACTTGATGTGCATGCGTGTGTGTGATGGTGGTGGTGGGGTGTGTCATGCTGATGTGCGCGCACGCATGTGCGTGGTGGTGGTGGTGTAGTGGTGGTATGCCATGCTTGATGAGCGCATGTGGGTGTTATGGTTGACATGCGCACGTGCGTGTGTGCTTGTGTTGGTGGTGTATGTGCCATGTTTGATGTCTGTGTCATGTTTTGTGTGGTGGTGGTAGTGGGTGTATGTGGGTGTGGGTGTGGTTGTGGGTGTGGGTGGTGTAGTTGTGTGCGCTTGATATGCATGTGTGTGGTGGTGATGGTGGTGGTGTATCATCCTTAATGTGTGTGTGTGTGCGTGTGATGGTGGTTGTGTGGTGGTGTGCCATGCTTGATGTGTGTGTGTGTGGTGCCGTGGTGGTGGTAAAGTAAATTTACTCTTTACATGATATATGGTGTTGTTAATTCAGTATATTATTTTTATGTGTTGTTAATTCAATATTTTATTTTTCATATCTAGACTAGTTAAACATGGATCAGAAATAAATGGATACTAATAGGTTAAGTATGGAATATTGAAATGGCATAGAAGAGTCTATTAAGTTTGTTGTTGAGCGCGTTAAGTGTCCGTGCATAAGATGTGGTTACTTGAGAATATTACGGTTGAAGTATTCAGAGACCATTTATTTACTAATGAGATTGATAAAGGTATACAAGATGGATATGACATGGTGAGAGTGCAAGAGATAGACCGATTAATTTCAATAATAGAAAATGTGATGAAAGAGAAGAAGTCAATTGTAGTGAAGGTGATAAATTAGAAGACATGATTCATGATGTAGAAGATCACTCCATGGATCACCCACACTTAATCCAGAACGTGAAAAATGATGCAGAAAAACTTTTATATGTTAGTTGTTCTAAGCTCACTAAACTGTCTGCAGTGTTGAGATTGTACAATTTGAAAATAGGAAATGGGTGGAGCAATAAGAGTTTTACGGCCTTACTCAGTCTCTTGAAAGATATGCTTTCTGAGGCTAATGAACTTTCAGATCATACACACGATGCCAAGAAGATATTGTGCTCTATAGGTATAAATTACAAGAGGTGACATTCTTGCCCTAATGATTGTATTTTGTACAGAAAGGATTATGAAGGTTTGGAGAGATGTCTAGTTTGTGAGTGGATCGGTACAAAAAAATAAGAATAAAATTCCAGCAAAGGTATTATGGTATTTTCTAGTAATACCTAAATTTAAACACATGTTTAGGAACTCTAAACGTGCGAAGAGTTTGATGTGGCATTCAGACAAGAGAATTTCTAATAATATGCTTCGTCATCCGGCTGATTCTCCGTAATGAAATATGATTGATTCTAAAATTTTCAATTTTGGGTGTGATGCAAGAAATCTCCGACTAGGTCTTTCGTCTAATGAAATGAACTCATACGATAACATGAGCAGCACACACAGTACATGGCCAATTATTTTGACTATTTACAATCTTCCTCCCCGATTATGCATGAAGCACAAGTTTATGATGTTGTCATTGCTAATATCAGGTCTTAGACAGCCGAGAAATGATATAGATGTTTATTTAGCACCTCTTATTGAAGACTTAAAGATAATGTGGGAAAAAGGTGTTGCAGTATTCGATGCATATCTCAAGAAAATTTCAATCTTCGAGCTATATCACTTTGGACAATCAATGATTTTTCAGCATATAAAAATTATCAGGGTAGTGTGAAAGGATATAAGGCATGTCCTGTATGTAAAGAAGACACATTTTCTCTTCACTTAAAGCATAGCAGAAAGACAGTATATCTTGGTTTCTAGAGATTCTTGCCTATGTCCCATCGTTATCGGACGCTACGAAAGCTTTTAATGGCTCTACAAAAGAAGAAAGAGCTCCAAAGGCATTGACCGGTGAAGAGGTATATCAACGGGTGAACCATCTCAGAGCAAGTGATGGTAAAGAAAAGAAAATTACAGTTGAAAAAAATGTATGGAAGAAGAAGTCAATATTTTTTGATCTCCCATATTGAAAATTTTATTTGTGAGACATTGTCTTGATGTAATGCATGTTGAGAAGAATGTATGTGATAGTGTTATTGGAATATCACTCAATATAACAAGTAAGAGTAAGGATGGAGTCAAAACTAGAAAGTATTTGGTTGAAATGGGTATATGCAAACAGTTAGCACCAGAGCAAAAGGGACAAAATATATTTTTACCGCCAGCATTCCATATTTTGTCTAGAAAGGAGAAGATAGACTTATGTCAGTATCTTTCTGGGATTAAGGTGCCTAGTGGTTACTCATCAAATATTCAAAGTCTTGTTTCAACGAAATATCTAAAGCTAGTTGACTTAAATCTCATGATTGTCATGCATTGATGCAACATTTGCTACCTATACCTATACGTTTTGTATTGCCACAACATGTCCGTCATGCCATTACCCGACTTTATTTTTCTTCAATGCAATATGTAGCAAGATAATTAACCCAACACAACTGAAAGAGTTGCAGAAAGATGTTGTGGTTACAATGTGTCAGCTTGAAATATATTTTTCGCCTTCATTTTTGATATCATGGTTAGCAGTTCATTTGATCAGAGAGATAAGACTATGTGGTCCGGTCTTCTTAAGGTAGATGTATCCATTTAAACAATACATGAAAATCTTAAAAGGGTATGTGAGGAACCGAAATTAATCCAAAGATTACATTGTTGAATGTTACACATATGAAGAGGCAATTGAGGGCCTTACTAAGATGGGTGATCTCATTTTTGGAAGGAATCAGGAAGAAAAATTTTGGTGGAGTTCAATGAGAAGAATCAACCGATTGAAAAAATTTGAGAAAAAATTGATGAGTTACTTTGGAAGTGTGGCTCGTTATTATGTCCCTATTGACATCCTCGATTGGCACGAGGTTCCCAAGAGCTGAAGAATAAGATTTGAAAAGATATTTCTGTAAGTAAATTCAGAATAATTTAATTGTCTATATAAAGACACATGAACACATACACCCCCCACCACCACACACATCAAGAATGGCACAAACACATCAAGCATGGCGCACACACTCACCACCACCACCACTACACACACATCAAGCATATATGGCACACATACATCAATCTGGTAAGAAAAATTTTTATGTGTTGATTTTTAATATTTAAATATTCTTTTATCGATATTACTTATATATTTTCTACATGTTTTGTACAACAGATATCCCACAGATAAAATGAGGATGATTCATCTGTATCCTCAATTCCCCGACATGAGTTGTGGGTTAAAGATAGGGTTAGAAAAGACGGTTCATACATAAATATTAATAGTCAAGTTGTTGCAAATGAAATTGTAAGTGTTTATTTTACAACAAAATTGTCATAACCATTTTCTCTTGCTTGAAACAAATACAAGTGTTTCTTTTTATTTTTTTTTTGTAGGACTCTCTTTCTCAGTCGGCATCTCAGGGAGACATTCATCCATCTGGGATGAATGATATTCTATCCATGGCATTGGGTAAGCCCGAACACCCTTGTGTGTTCGAGGCACCGGATAAGGGGCTACTATGTCCAACTACTTTCATACTTCTCGTCGACATCGCCAAGATATTACAAACGAAGATGTTGCTAGATTGGTGGAAGTCAAACTTCAAGAAGAAAGAAAAATTCAAGAAGAAGAATGGAAGAGACGATAAGATGAATGAAGGATGCGTGAAGATGAATAAAAGAGGTGAGAAGATGATTTCAGAGCTTCCTTCATGTCTGAAATTGAAAAAATGCGGCGGAAGTTTCAAATGAATACTAATCCGCCAAGCTATCCGTTGCCCCATTATACGCCGCAGAGCGGCAATGGAAGTTGTACAATTTTAAAGGATTTATCCGAGATTTCAGAGGTAATCATGTTTAATATTTGTACACACGCATACAGGTACACACACATATACACCTACACACTTACATGCTTATTTATCATGCATATTATATGGTTGTCTCATGGTGGGTTTATTCTGATTGATTTGGCCATTGAACATGAAAATCGTGTTATGGACGCACGAACAAGCTTTCAACACCGGTGATGATCAAAATTATTCATACCGGACCAATTGGATCCGATAATATAAAAGTGAGTATCGTGGATCCATTGGATATGAATGCTTTTCTCCCAATTTCACGTGATGAGATAACAACCATCCCTGATGCTATTGGTAGTTTCGTGTCATGGCCCAAGAAACTTATCAATTTGGATACATGAGTATGTTTATCATAATTAAAGCACAGCCGTCCATGATTGATTTGGCCATTGTATCATGACAGGCAAAGGCTAAAGGAAAAGAAGTGGTACAGGCTGTGACTCCACGGAGTTTAGAGACATTTGCAGAGTCCGCTAATCAGCAAGTGAATACTCCACCAGATAGAAAAATGGCGAAAGTGACTGCATATGCGCGGAGTATGGGAGAGGGATCCATCATCACAGTACCCATGGATATAGAGCTATTTTCAACCGAAATGGCCATATACTTCGAGCGTAACGACCTCGAGAGGCTCATAAGCTGAAAGGACATAAGCACGACATGTATATGTTTTTACATGAAGTGAGTAATTAATGTATATTTTTTCAATTAATAAAATATTAATTGTTTTATATTTAACCCATCTTGATAATTTCTTAGAATTTTAGGTCCTTATGTGATGGTTTGTGGATACGGGCTTTAGTCACTTGTATGATTTTAATTGTCCATACCATATAGCACTTGTGACTAGTCATATAGACGAAAGAGAGTTGAAGGCTCGTTATGTCACGGACGCATTGCGAAGAGGTGGACAGGCCAGCCGATTGTATTTTGCACCATGTAATACGGGGTAAGTATTGATATTCTAATAATAAAATTTAATTATCACATATATTTAATTTAATTTCTCATATATGAATTTATCTTGTAGTGGTCATTGGACTCTGTGCATGATTGACATGAGCTCTTCTCTTATATACTAGTTGGACTCGTTGGGGGGCGAAGTGCGAAAAGATATTAAGAAAGTAATTGATTTGTGAGTATTTAATCATATTTATATTTATTAATGTATCAAATACTTCTAAAATATTTATTAATAATCTTGTTTATTTTCTGTAATTTATGAATAGGGGCGTTCACCATGTTGAATCCAAGACGACGGGGTGGACTTACTTCATGGAAGAGGATTCAGGTAATTCTTTCAGAAATCAACGAAAAAACTTTAAGTTTCAACTTTTTTTAACACATATATTTCATTTCTTGAAGTGTCCCCGTCTACCAGATTTCATTGTGTGTGGATATTGTATTATGATGTTTATGCTTCAAATCATTACTTTGCAAATTAATCTTATTCCAAAAAGATATAATCTTCTGAACTCAATCAAATTTATGCTTTTTTGTTAGTGTTACAATTAACATAAATAAAAAATAAATATGTTTATAGTTCGATGAAAATAAAACGTGCATAACAGATATGGAGTTGCAGAAAATTCAGGAAGAGTGGGCGACTTATTTGCTGAAATATATTGATGGTAAGTAATTTTTTGGGAAATCTTGTACAAAACAGCATGTGTGTCAAGTATTATGTTAATTTTTTTCATTCTCATTACATATATGTGTGGATTGATTGACTGGATTAATTATGTGTTTGATGATATATATGCCTGTGTGGAATTTTGTTATTGAGTACTCTGTCTGGTTGGTTAGCTGCAATTTATTTCTGATATGATTCTGTTTGATATGTGCAGGCTGTATATATAGCTGGTTGGTTGGTTGGGTACAATATGCGTATTTGATATGTTTCTATTTGATATGTACAGAAAGTTTTGTATTATTATTTAAAAAAGAAATATTAAATAAATGATGTCGGTTTTAAACCGACATCGTAAATACATTACACGTCGGTTGTTAAGAAATCCGATTTCTGATATTACTTTACGCGTCGGTTCTGAATGGAACCGGTGTTTAAACTAAAGTTTATACGTCGGAACTTATTAGGACCAATATGGAATGTTAATTTTTCATGTCGGTTTTTGTAAGAACTGACATGGATAGTTCTTATACTGTTTATCTAAAATCGAACTTTTCACATTAGTTTTTTTTTACAACTGATGTGATAAGGTTAGTTTTCATGTCACTTTTGATGCATTATTTTTTTTTTTTTTTTTTGCTATTCAGTCGTTCAAAGCCATAGAAATAGGGAGGCTACCAAATATCACGTGAAACATGAGCTCTGACTGGACGGACACAGCATCATCCTCGATCCTTTTTGTCCTAGCTTCTCTGTCCTAATCAAGAAGAGAGATTTGCAGACAAAGGAGTAAAGTCGACTCTTTTCCATTGAATTATGCTTTGCTTTGCAAGAACACTTCCGAGATATAAGAACTTGGAACGCTATCAGAAAAGACAACCAAATAATCAGACTCCGTGCATATTTTCCAATAAATTTATTTGTCCCTCTATCAAATGGTCGCTATTTCCTTTGATATTTGATTTTCAATGGTTAGCTGAGTCATCTGAGCTATACTCTCAATAAAATACTAGCTGGTAAGAATTTTCAAGTGATGCATTCCAGTACGCCCAGCAATCCGAATAAAGTAGACCATATACAAGCCTTACTACGTACTTGTTCGCAAATGCTCCATGCATCAGCGAGGAAAATACCATTGATGGGATGAGCATCACAAACTAAAACACCTTCTGATACAGTGCAAAATTTATTCCGAGCAGTTTCTTTTGTTGGAATATGAAGAATATAAATGTGAATCTTTGAATTGAATTATGGCGAGATCCGTTGATCGAATCAATTGGATGATGGTTGGAGTGTGTTCTCCTTCCATTGGGGATGAACGTGGTATATTCACATGTTCAATTCCGACTTCGAATGAATGAGATATTCAAGTCTAAAGATTGCCTAATTCAAAGCCAAAATGAGACTAAAAGTAGCTAAAAACATTTAGTCCCACATTGGCCATGGGATGGAAGTTCATTGTGTTTAAATAGAGAAAATTGAGAACAAAGGGCGTGCCCTTTGGGTACTTGGAGTTTTCGCGCGCGATTGGGAGGGAACTATGCCCACACATACGCGCGCGTCGCCGCTGGCGGCCAGCCGGTGCCGGTGCCAGGCTCGGGACCGGGCCTAAGTCTGAGTTCGGGTTCCCTACCCGGCTTGGTTCTTTTTGAATCGGGTCTCACAGGCATGGGTTGCAAGCATACCCGAACCAGACCCGCTCCGCTCCGGATTCAAAACGCTCGCCAACGGACCCGCTCCACGTCAGTTGCGACTGTTGGATCGAACCATTGCAACGGTTCGGTCTCAAACGGTTGCAACCTTTCGTTGGGTTCAGACCCGTTGGCCCCTCCTGGAGCGCTATAAATAACGCTCCGACTCTCAATTGAAACACACAACAACACAAAATCAGAATAACTCTCTCTCTTTGCGTTCTGAGCTGGGAAGCGAGTTTCTGCGTTCTGAACTGGGAAGCGGAGTTCTGAAGTGACTTCCAAAAGGGAAGTGGGAAATCAGTAACTCGGTTTCCGAAGCGACTTCCAAAGGAGATTCTGCAAAATTCATTCTGAAAGAGGGCTCAGAAAATTCAACAGATCCTTTTATAGAATTGTTGTCTGAATCTGGCACTTCCGAAGAAGAATATTCTTCAACCTTCCTTGTGCTCCTCCTTCACCCGAAATTTGTCTTTGTCCCGCTGCTTCAACGATCCTGTGAAGGTACTGATTGACTACGGTTCGACCGTACGGTGATTTGGTAGTGCTATCCAAATACCGTGAAGGAGTGTTGTATCTTGGAAGACTAGCGTCCAGTAACCCGTTAGCACCGGTGCGGGGACGTAATTGTCTTAAGGAGATTCGCTCTAAGCGTACCTCACTCCAAGTACTGTATAAGTGAATTAATTTCTTTATACATGGGATATACTGATATTCAGTATATCGAGACTGATTTAGATTCAGTCTAATTGGTGTTTAACCAAGGAAGGAAATTGAAAGGTGGTTCTTAAATTAAGAAACGTTCTCTTTAATGGAAAACCTCCCACCTGATATTTGCCGACCTGGCCAATTAGATTGTTGATATTTCAGTGATCTTGAATAGTTGTCAGATTGATTCCTGTTAAGCAGAAGCCAACAATCTTAAGACAATTAATACTATTGAAGTTTCTTACTTCTGTTCTGCTTGAACTTGCAGAAAATGTCTGAGACTAATCAAGATAGCTCTAGTAAGGCACCAAACATGCAGTTACAAGCTTTGATGCCAACTCCACTTCCTAACCCGAAGCCGGAGAAGCCAGGAAAATTTGACGGCACAGAATTCAAGAGATGGCAACAGAAGATGCTCTTCTACTTGACCACTCTTCATCTGGCCAGATTCCTGCAAGAAGATCCACCAGAACCCGGAACTGATCGGGACTCAGTCCTTGCGGTCGATGCATGAACTCAATGTGACTTCCTTTGCCGAAAATATATTTTAAATGGACTGGATGACTCTCTTACAATGTCTACAGTCCCATCACAACGGCAAAGAAGTTATGGGCCAATCTTGACAAGAAGTACAAGACTGAGGATGCTGGTACCAAGAAGTTCATTGTAGGACGATTTCTGGAGTACAAAATGGTGGACAGCAAGACTGTAATCAGTCAGGTGCAAGAGTTCCAACTTATCTTGCACGAGATAGAAGCCGAAGGTATGATCCTACCTGAAACATTTCAGGTTGCTACTATCGTGGAGAAACTCCCACCTGCGTGGAGAGATTTCAAGAACTACCTGAAGCACAAGCGAAAGGAGTTGAAGTTGGAAGATCTCATTGTGAGGCTTCGAATCGAGGAGGACAACCGAAAGTCCGAGAAAAGGAGCAGTAAGAACTCCTATGAAGCAAAAGCCAATGTGATCGAAGACTCAAAGGGGAAAGCGTCTACTTCCAAAGGCTTAAAGCGGAAGAAGACTTCCCAGGGGTACAAAGGCAAGGTCCAAGAAGGTAAGAACATGCGCTTCAAGGGAACCTGCTACATCTGCAACAAAGAAGGGCATAAGGCGAATGAATGTCGCAGCCGTCTCAAAAAGAACAAGAAAAGCCATCCACAGGCAAACTTGACCGTCCATGAGTCGCCAAGCCTTTCAGAATCTGACAACCAACAATAAGGATTGGTAGGTAGACACTGGGGCTACTCGGCACAACTGCTCTGAGAAATTATTATTCTCTGAATATCAAATACTAGAGCAAGATGAGCAACTATTCATGGGAAATTCAGCCGTCTCAAAGGTTGAAGGAAAAGGCAAGGTCATCCTGAAGTGGACATCGGGGAAAGAGCTTTTTCTGAACGATGTGCTACATGTTCCAGATATTCGCAAGAATCTGATATCTGGATCAATACTTAGTAAGAAAGGATTTAGAATGGTTTTTGAATCAGATAAATTTGTACTTACTAAGGGAGGGATGTATGTGGGAAAGGGTTATCTTGTTGATGGACTTTTTAAAGCCAATGTTGCAGTGGTAGATAAAAAGTCTGTGTATTTGTACCCGAAGCTTATAAATAAAGGAAAATCTTCTGTTTATTTGCTTGAGTCTCCTATTTTGTGGCATGCTAGATTAGGGCATGTAAATTACAAGTCATTAAAAAACTTGTCTAATTTAGGATATATTCCTAAACTCAACTTGGAAGAAATTCGCAAGTATGAGATTTGTGTTGAGGCCAAGTTGGCGAAAAATTCATTTCACTCAATAGATCGAAATACAGAACCTTTAGGGTTAATTCATAGCGATCTGTGTGACTTGAAATTTATGCCAACTAGAGGCGGTAAAAAGTATTTTATTACTCTTATTGATGACTGTACAAGATACTGTTATGTGTATCTTTTAAACGGTAAAGATGAGACAACAAATATGTTTATAACATATAAAGCCGAAGTTGAGAATCAACTCAACAAGAAAATCAAGATTCTAAAATCCGATAGAGGCGGAGAATATGAATCAAATGATTTTAATGAGTTATGTGCTAATTTTGGTATAATCCATCAAACTACAACACCATACACTCCTCAACAAAATGGAATTGCTGAACGGAAGAACAGAACTTTGAAGGAGATGGTAAATTCCATGCTCGTAAGTTCTGGAGCTCCGCAGAACTTGTGGGGGGAAGCTCTATTAACTGCAAATTATATTCTAAATAGAGTACCCCACAAGAAACTTGGTCTTATACCATTTGAGTTATGGTATGGAAGGACACCTTCCTACCATTACCTCAAAATGTGGGGGTGCCTTGCAAAGGTGCTGGCACCATTACCTAAAAAGACTAAGTTGGGAGCAAAAACTATGGACTGCATATTCATATGCTATGCCTTGAATAGTAGTGCCTACAGATTTCTGGTTCATAAATCAGAAATACCAGATATTCATGTAAACATGATTATCGAATCTAGAGATGCTGTGTTCTTTGAAGATATTTTTCATATAAACGGGAAATAGATAAGACTTCTGGGAAAAGAACACATGAGATGACATTCAGGGACGAAAGCCCCGAGGAACCGACTGTTAATACGGAAATTGAACCAAGAAGAAGTCAGAGATCTAGAATCTCAAAATCTTTTGGTCCAGATTTCATAGCATACGCTATTGAAAGCGAGCCTCAAACATTTAAAGAGGATATGTCAATCCCATAAGCACAAATGTGGAAAGAAGCTATAAATAGCGAAATGGAATCCATACTAAGTAATCATACTTGGGAATTGGTAAACTTGCCTCCTGGCAGTAAACCAATTGGGTGTAAGTGGATTTTCAAAAGAAAATTAAAATCCGATGGATCTATCGATAAGTACAAGGCTAGATTAGTAGCCAATGGTTATCGACAAAAGAAGGACTTGACTACTTCGATACTTATTCACCAGTAACAGGAATAACGTCCATTCGGATGTTGATTGATAGCAGTATTGCATAACTTAGATATCCATCAAATGGATGTCAAGACTGCATTCTTAAATGGTGAATTAAATGAAGAGATATATATGGAGCAACCTGAAGGATTTATAGTCAAGGACCAAGAACACAAGGTGTGTAAATTGATAAAATCCTTATACGGTCTGAAGCAGGCTCCAAAACAGTGGCATGAGAAATTTGATAGTGTCATGATCAAAGATGGATTCACTATCAATGAATGCGATAAGTGTGTTTACACGAAAACAGTTAGAAATGCATGTATCATTGTTTGTCTTTATGTAGACGACATGTTGATACTTGGGACTAATATTGAAATTATTAAGTCCACTAAAAGAATGTTATCCAACAGTTTTGACATGAAGGATCTGGGGGTTACTGATGTAATTTTAGGAATTAAAATCACCAGAACACCAGATGGAATCGTCTATCTCAATCTCACTATGTGGATAAGATGATAGAAAGATTCAAGGATCATGGGATAAAAGAGAATACAAATCCTTTTCTCCCACACGTCCACCTTCATAAGAATACAGGAACTGGAATACGCCAGTTGGAGTATTCTCAAATTATCGGAAGTCTAATGTATTTGATGAATTGCACTAGACCCGATATTGCTTACGCTGTAAGCAAGTTAAGCAGACACACTAGTAATCCTAGTGATCAACATTGGACCGCTCTACTACGAGTATTGGGTTACGTATCACATACCATGAAATATGCCTTGAGATATGGACAGTATCCACCTGTACTTGAAGGATACAGTGATGCTAATTGGATTGCAGATTTTGAGGAATCAAAATCAACTAACGGATACGTATTTACTCTAGGAGGAGCAGCGGTATCTTGGAAATCTTTTAAGCAAACATGTATTGCCCGTTCCACTATGGAATCGGAATTCATAGCCTTAGATAAGGCCGGAGAAGAAGCAGAATGGCTTCGACAATTCTTGGAAGATATACCATTATGGCAAAAGCCAGTGCCCGCTATATGTATACACTGCGATAATCAAGCAGCTATATCTAGGGCACAAAATGTTATATACAACGGTAAGTCTAGACATATTCGTCGTAGACATAATACCGTGAAGTAGTTGCTCTCAAATGGAATTATCTCTATTGACTTTGTATCGTCAAAGGATAATTTAGCGGATCCGCTTACTAAAGGTTTAAGTGGAGAGCGTATAAACTGCGCATCGAGGGGAATGGGTCTAAAAGCCTAACCTTACCGAGTCAGCTTAATGGAAACCTCACTTAGCGACTGGAGATCCCACGAACTAAGTTCAAGAGGAAAAACTAGTTATGATTGACTCAGCAAGTAAGCACTTGGGAGCTTGACTCCAATCCATTCCTAAGGTGCACATAAGTGCTTTTCTACAAGTGGATTAAGGATAAGCTTAATGCTTTTAATGATGCCTATATCTTGTTACTAAACAAGTGGAGTAGAGTAGACTACTCTTAATAGGACGATCACCTATGTGAGTATAGAGTTGGGTCGGCTCTTTGGGAATTTCTATAGAGGCTGTTATTCCCTAAAGATACTCTCTGAAACCAAGAATGTCCAGGGCCAAAACGGACACAACTGAGAACCAAAGTTAATTTGGAAAGTCACTATGTGAAGCTTGTTGACTTGGCTTACACTAACGGCTAACAGTTCAAGACCTAGTTCACTGATTAGCCAGTAAGTCCGATAAAGCTTTCGCTATGGAAGGTTCAAGACCTAGTTCACCTATCCTGATGCAGTTTCTTTTCTAAAGTACCTTTCACAATAGAGTCAGTCTCTTTGTGTGTCATTTCCTTGAATCTCCATTCATTGTGGGGGATTGTTGGAATATGAAGAATATAAATGTGAATCTTTGAATTGAATTATGGCGAGATCCGTTGATCGAATCAATTGGATGATGGTTGGAGTGTGTTCTCCTTCCATTGGGGATGAACGTGGTATATTCACATGTTCAATTCCGACTTCGAATGAATGAGATATTCAAGTCTAAAGATTTCCTAATTCAAAGCCAAAATGGGACTAAAGGTAGCTAAAAGCATTTAGTCCCACATTGGCCATGGGATGGAAGTTCATTGTGTTTAAATAGAGAAAATTGAGAATAAAGGGCGTGCCCTTTGGGTACTTGGAGTTTTCGCGCGCGATTGGGAGGGAACTATGCCCACACATGCGCGCGCGCGCCGCCGCTCGCGGCGGCCGGCCGGCGCCGGTGCCGGGCTCGGGCTCGGGACCGGGTCCGGGTCCGGGTCCGGGCCTGGGCCTGAGTTCGGGTTCGGGTTCCCTACCCGGCCTGGTTCTTTTTGAATCGGGTCTCACAGGTATGGTTTGCAAGCATACCCGAACCAGACCCGCTCCGCTCCGGATTCAAACCGCCCGCCAATGGACCCGCTCCACGTCAGTTGCGACTGTTGGGTCGAACCATTGCAACGGTTCGGTCTCGAGCCGTTGCAACCTTTTGTTGGGTTCAGACCCGTTGGCCCCTCCTGGAGCGCTATAAATAGTGCTCCGATCTCTTAATTGAAACACACAACAGCACAAAATAAGAATAACTCTCTCTCTGCGTTCTGAACTGGGAAGCGAGTTTCTGCGTTCTGAACTGGGAAGCGGAGTTCTGAAGTGACTTCCAAAAGGGAAGTGGGAAATCAGTAACTCGGTTTCCGAAGTGACTTCCAAAGGAGATTCTGCAAAATTCGTTCTGAAAGAGGGCTCAGAAAATTCAACAGATCCTTTATAGAATTGTTGTCTGAATCTGGGACTTCTGAAGAAGAATATTCTTTAACCTTCCTTCTTCCTCTACAGTGGGTGCTCCTCCAAAGTAAAGGCAAATATTCACCCGAAATTTGTCTTTGTCCCGCTGCTTCAACGATTCTGTGAAGGTACTGATTGACTACGGTTCGACCGTACGATGATTTGGTAGTGCTATCCAAATACCGTGAAGGAGTGTTGTATCTTGGGAGACCAGCGTCCAATAACCCGTTAGCACGGTGCGGGGGACGTAATTGTCTTAAGAAGATTCGCTCTAAGCGTACCTCACTCCAAGTACTGTATAAGTGAATTAATTTCTTTATACAGGGGATATACTCATATTCAGTATATCGAGAGTATATCGAGACTGATTCAGATTCAATCTAATTGGTGTTTAACCAAGGAAGGAAATTGAAAGGCGGTTCTTAAATTAAGGAACGTTCTCTTGAACGGAAAACCTCTCACCTGATATTTGCCGACCTGGCCAATTAGATTGTTGATATTTCAGTAATCTTGAATAGTTGTCAGATTGATTCCTGTTAAGCAGAAGCCAACATCTTTATCCTTACTGCAAGGTTTAAAAAAGAAAAAAGAAAAAGGAAAAGAGTTCCCAAGCAAAAGACAGAAGTCTCTTTAGTGCAGGCTCCAAAAATATTTTTATGTTATATGATATCTGATCACAAACATATGTCTGACAACATCGACATCTCTATGCTCACATCATATATAAAATTTTACAAACATTTGATTATTTTTTGTGGTGTTTTTTTTAGAGAGAAAGAATAATTGTAGTTATAAATTATCATGTGTAGAGGGCTGGCCTTGCCTGAGACCTGAGAATAAGTTCAGGAAGTATACAACTTTGCCCTTTTGAGAATTTTATGTTGATGTGTCTTGAATAAAAACAAGAACATAGCTCATGTGAAAGTTCTAGCTATTGTTTTATAGCTTGTTATTTTTAACTAAATGGTAGCTTGTCATTTTTGACTAATGGTAGAAACATTATTAATGGCATACTATTCCGCCTAATGGCTTGTCTCCATGGAAAATGTGTGCAAGAATTGGGATGAAATAGTTCAACACTTCTTTGCCTATAAATAGGCATTACATTGCAAGGGATTAGAAGCAAGGAAGAGAGAACGAGAGAGTGTAACAAAACATTATATTATCGTCTCTTTTCTCTTGTCATTTATCTTTCATTTGCTAAACCCTAGTGAGTTGGGTTTCATTGGGTATGGTTTAAAGTGAGATTAGAGTTATAATCTCTTGTATTCTCCCCTCTTGATTATTGAATTTTATTGTTGTCTTCTCCCATGGATGTAGGTCATATTGACCGAACCACGTTAAATCCTGGTGTGTTGTCCTCTTTGTTTCAATTAGCTTATAGTTGCTATATATTTAATCTCTACTTGTACTTGCCATCTCTTATATCAGAAGCCCACTGCTTCAACAAACTGGTATCAGAGCTAGTGTTAGTTTCTAGTGGGTTCTGAGATGGCTTTGGTGAAATACAAAGTAGAGAAATTCCACGGGAGAAATTGCTTCAGTTTGTGGAGAGTCAAAATGCGGGTTCTCTTGGTGCAGTAAGGCTTGTTGAAAGTTTTGTCCGACAAGTTGCTGGAATCTATGTCCGAGGATGAGAAGAAAAACTCGAGATGAAGGCGCATAGTGTCACACAACTTTGTCTAGACGATAAAGCTTTGCGAAAGTTTACTAATGAACATACTGCCGCCGGTTTGTGGCTCAAATTAGAGAGCTCTACTTGAAGTAGCGCCTCTTCACCCTTCGCATGAAGGATGGTGTGCCAATTACAGACCACTTAGATGAGCTCAATAAACTCATAGATTTGAAAAATATTGATGTTAGAATAGATGAAGAAGATCAATCTCTCATCATATTATGCTCATTGCCTCCTTCCTTAAAAATTTTGTTAATAGTATGCTCTATGGTAGAGATATACTTTCTTTAAAAGATGTCAAATCAGCCTTACACTCTAAGGAGTTAAGATAGAAAGTATCAGTTGAAGGAAGTGAGGATCAAGCTTAAGGCTTGTTCGTCCAAAATTTTGATCGGGACAAAACCGGCACTTTAAAACGTGTGTTTTATGAAATCAATGAAAAGATTGTATGTCCTAATGTTCCCTCGATACTTCTGTTATAGCATTAGTTCAACGGGTCGAATTTATAGGGACGGAGGCAATAGAGGCATTAACAGTTTTTATTCACGTATTATGTTGACAAGTCTTCTTTGTTGAAGAATGAGAAAAGGAAGAAAGAAAAGAATGTTGGCCCAAAGGCCCATCACTCTAGTTTTGATGATGATCAACTCATGTAATTATAGTACTAATGATCTTGTGTTTAATTAGTTTCAGATTTGTGATCAAGATCTTAGTAGGTGTATAGCTTCAACAAAAAATTTAAAGTCAAGTTTTGGAGCTAGCACGGTTTGATTCACGAGCCTATGCATCAAGACCATATCAAGTACTCAAGAGGAGTCGAGCTCGTTGGATCATGTTTGGACCAAGTCAAGAAGATGAGAAGACTTCAAGTGAAGACTTCAAGATCAAGACTTGTGTCTAGGTTTGTTTTTATAAGATTTTATTTTTAGATAAAATGTAAAGGATAGAATAGTTGGTGGATTGCTCAAGTATACCATATGCACACACACTCTTGATTTATATGAGTTTTCATAAAAGAATTTTCATTTTAGAAAAGACTTTTCATTTTGGAAAAATATCGGTCTGATTTTTGGTATTCAAGTTTACATGTTTCAACCAAAATCGTATTTAGTGCTTAATGTCAAAAACATAGATATTTCATCATGTATGTGTAGTGGATCATATCCATACACTCTATGCTTCAAATGAGTTTAAAATATCTTTTTTTTGTATTTGGAGAAGTTTGGAAAATAAGTTTTGGAAAAATTAAGTTTTGGAAAATACAGTTTTTGTTTTGAGCCAATATTTCTAAGTAACAAAAATAGTCCAATTTGTTTGTAACATGCCTTGATTTTATGCAATCATGTTTGATTATCAAAGTATAACATTGAAACTATTTTTGTAGATTTTTCGTGAATTTATGAGATTTTATTTCAATCAAAATGTCAACATTTTTATTCCCAGAATTTTGTTCCCTGGCTTCAGCCGGTCGACCGAAGTCTGAAGTCGGTCGACCGGGCGGTCGACCGACGTGCACAGACGTGCACGCTAGCCTTGCTGGAGGGCCGGTCGACCGACCCGGTCGACCGTCCAGAGAGCTCTGCTCTCTGGAAATGCCCCGGTCGACCGGGCGGTCGACCTGCTCTCTGTTCCAGAGGTTCGGTCGACCGCTGCCCCAACGGTCAGAAAAATGACCGTTGACGGTCGACCGGGCGGTCGACCGTCAGGCCACCTGGATCCCAACGGCTAGTTTTTCTAGCCCTATAAATTTGGGGGTTTGGGTGCTGTTGTCTACAAGATTTTTTAGTGGGTTTTGAGCTAGTTTTTCCTACTTCATTAAAAGAGTTTTCTCCACTAAATTGAGAGCTAATACTTTCAATCAAAAGGGGAGTTTATCAAGAGTGTTTTAAAAGTGTTTTTCTTGAGTTTTCTTCCACCATTTCAATCCTTGTTTTCTCACACAACACTTGAGCCATCCATTGCTATATCTACCTATAGGGATTTGTTGTGAGAGGATTTTAGGTGATCAAGAGTTGTGATCACCAAAATTCTACTTTGTTCTTTGAGGAGGCGGACGAGTGTGTTCGCGGTGTTTCGAGTTCGTGTGTGAACTCTTGTTTGAGGTGCAGCCTCGGCGGGCTAGTGAGCACGCGGTGTGTACGGGACTAGGGAGTCCTAGAGCTTGTAGGTGTTGCGACACCGAGTGATCCGGTGGGATCAATTTTAGTGGAAATCCTTCATAGTGTTGAAGGCGGGGATGTAGAGCAAGTGTGCTCGAACCTCGAAACAAATCTCCCGTGTTTGCGATTGCTCTTTCTCTCTATCTCCTACTTATTTATATCTTGCATGCTTATATTGCTTTCATCTTTATATGCTTGATATACATTGTGTGCTTTATTGATATATGCTTGGGGATTGTTTGCTAACACTTGTATTCAACCAAGAGAGCCAACGCGGCACCTCAACTCTTATTTAGAGGAATCTTGAGGAGTTAGTCCAGAGCCCTTCACGGGAAATTCGGCTACACTCTTGTGTTATACGTGGTGTTTAGTTTAAGAAGTTTAATTTGCATCATTTAGTTTTAATTCCGCATTTTTGACCATTAGATTAGCTCATCACCTATTCACCCCCCTCTAGGTAATTTACAATCGGTATCAAAGCCAAGTACTCTTGATTTGGGTCTAACAACCTAGAGTTAAAGATCCTCATTTTAGGCTAATCACAATATTTGTACACACACCATGGATTTCATGTCACCACCCACCTTTGACATTCTTAACATCCAAATTTGGAAGGTTAAGATGTCTTTATACCTCAAGGCCCTAGGCATTCATGTTTATTTTGCCACTACTAGAGATTCATATTGTTTAAATGGCAAAAATAATGAGGCTAATGCAAAAGCCCTACATGCTTTAAGATCTACCCTAAATGATGTTTATTTATCTAGGGTTGCTAATCTTGATTCGGCTTTTGTAGTTTGGAACACCATACTCTCCCTTGGCGAAAAGGAACAATATTATGTGGGGAGCGACTCAGATGTTGGAAGTGACGCTTCCAACGTGTGCTACATGGTCCAAGGGGATAACCCCCTTGAGGTAAACACCGAATCCGAGCTAGATGAAAATGTTGATATGTCTTATGATGAGCTTACATCTTTTTGTCAACAACATCTAGAAAAGTATGACATGCTTAGAAAAGATAATAAAAATTTGAAAAAGAAATTTGATTTCATGTTAAATGAAAAAGATTCTTTACAAGAAAAGTTTGAAAATGTTTCAAAAGAAAATGAAATTTTGAAAAATGAAAATGTTTCCTTAATGTCTAAATTGAATGATTTATGTGAAGGAAACACTAGTTTGAAAAATAAAATTATTTTGGTGGAAAAATAAAAGGAAGTTGCTTTTAATGAAAACACTTCTTTAAAAAGAAAAATGGTTGAAAAAGAAAAGGAAAAAGAAAATGTTTCTAAAAAGAATAAGAAAAATAGTTTTATATCTCATCATGCTTTACATGCCACCACTAATGAGATTAATGTTTTGAAAAATAAAATAAATTGTTTAAGCTCTACTTTGAGCAATTGTGCATTTAACCATAAAAGATTGGAGTCCTTTTTTTCAAAAAAAATAAGCTCCACATGTTCATGCACATCACCCTCATGCATATGCACACTTTGCACGTCATGACCACACTTACACTCATATGCATTCTAAGGTGTACAAATGTACACATTGTGGCCGCAAAGGCCATTTAGCAAAGTTTTGTTATGATAAGATTAATTCTTTAAATTTTGCTAATAAGAAAAATGTTTGGGTTCCTTACAATGCTAACCCTCAAGGACCCAAAAGAAAATGGGTACCAAAATCCCCACCTTGTGTTTTTGATGTAGGTAAGGGCTCTCACAAAACGTGAGAGGGATGGTGCCTTGGTGGTGGTTGCATGGACTAGAAGGACACATATTTGATGCACCGCTATCAAGGAGGTTTGGTAGGACAACCACCATGTTTTGGAGAATTAGAGCATAGTCTTTTAGTTTGGTAACTATCTCTAAAACTCCTACCTTATTTACATGCTTTTCATTGATGATTTCTTTAGCATGTTCATGTTTTGTGCTTCATGTGGTAAATACTAGTTCAAATGTAGTTTTTATCAAAACTTGGATGTATACTTGTACAAGTAGTGAGCAACAAATTGATTCATATATGTTTGCACTTCATTGTTCATTTGTACTCACTATATGCACATGTATAGCCTAGTTTTGATGATTCTCTCATTTACACTTGTTTTGCCAATTTTCATGTTTTGCTTCATGTATATGTATTTTGTATTCAAATCTAATAAATATACATGTATGTCTCTTGAGTCTCTTGCATTCCTGCAAATTATATCATAGACTCATTTTATGTTTGGGATATGTATGCATATTGTTATTTTTGGATAAATCATACATATACCTAGAAGTTATGTTTAAATAAAAAAAAACTTTCATGATTTGTTTGATAAAATAATATTCATGTTTGTTTTGAGCATTATTGATTATTTTCATGAAAATGCTATTTACATGATTTTTGAACACTCACACTTCATTTGTTTTGTCATGACTTTGTTTCATGACATATTTATGAGCTTTATCGTTTTTGAGTGTCAATTCTTGTGTATTTGGTATAATTTATGAAAAACATATGATTTGATTTCATGTTTTTGAAGGATCTTTAACTAGTTTTTCAAAAATTACTTTTAACTAGTTATTTTCTTCATTTTTTTTGAAAACCCCTTCCAACTCCGTAAATGGGAGGATGGATGGGCGATTATGTCTTGTAAGCTTAATTGAAAAATTCTTTTATCTTGAGCATAAAAGGGTGGTAGGTTATGAGTTATATACTTGATCTCAATTGGTATTTTCATTTTGTATATACTCATATTTTGTTTCCTATATATGTATGCTTCATTTCAAATAATATCAATTTCTATTGATATTTTCATTTTCATACATATATATGATTTTCGTGTGCTTGCTTTACAATTGGTTTACATATTTAAAGCACAATGTTTATGCTAAGCTTGATTCAAATCCTTATGTTCAATTGGTATCTCAATTGATTGTTTTAATAAGCTTTTGCATTATTTTTTAAAATTGGTATTTTTATTGATATCAAAAATATGCAATAATTTTCAATTGGTATCAATATGTTTCTATATTTGATTAAAATTCAAAATTTGTAATGATTATTTACATTTGGTATCTTAAAATTTGATTACTAGTGATACCTAAAATTTTTGTTTATATGATATCTTAAAATTTGATTTACTAAGATATCTCAAAATTTGTTTTATTAAGAAAAATTCAAAATCTTGTTTTAATGAGAAAATTAAAAATATTTTGATTTGTATTGCCTATATGCAAGGAGAGTTTAACATCTCTTCTACATATAGATTCATGTTGAGTGTATCTTATATTGAGGAGCTTGGCAACTCTTCTTTATGCGGTACACGTGTGTAGGGGGAGCTTCACATCTCCTCTTATGCATTGCATATTATGCGTTATGTGCATTAGGGCTTGTCATCCCTTCTTCATGTAATGCATATATGTAGGGAAGTTAACTTAGCGTCTTCCTCTTCATGAATGTATATCGCATATATCCTTTTAGTGATTTGTTTTTACTTTAACCCCTTTGGTGATGATTGACAAAAAGGGGGAGAAATATTTGGTATATATATGCATGTTTTTCTTGCTTTATTCATAAAGGGGGAGAAGGATTTATGTTTATGCATATATGTTTTGTATTGCAAATAGGAGAAAAAGAATTTGATGTGTTTTATGTTTGTTCATGCATGTTTTATCTCCTTATATTTGCATACATGTTTAGTTAGTTTATATGCTTCATTGCCATATCTTATTGTTTATTGAGATGCATGAGTTAAGGGGGATCTTCTTTGAAGCTTTACTTTAATCCATGCATATATAACTTCATGAGTTTTGTCATCATCAAAAAGGGGGAGATTGTTGGCCCAAAGGCCCATCACTCTAGTTTTGATGATGATCAACTCATGTAGTTATAGTACTAATGATCTTGTGTTTAATTAGTTTCAGATTTGTGATCAAGATCTTAGTAGGTGTATAGCTTCAACAAAAAATTTAAAGTCAAGTTTTGGAGCTAGCACGGTTTGATTCACGAGCCTATGCATCAAGACCATATCAAGTACTCAAGAGGAGTCGAGCTCGTTGGATCGTGTTTGGACCAAGTCAAGAAGATGAGAAGACTTCAAGTGAAGACTTCAAGATCAAGACTTGTGTCTAGGTTTGTTTTTATAAGATTTTATTTTTAGATAAAATGTAAAGGATAGAATAGTTGGTGGATTGCTCAAGTATACCATTTGCGCACACACTCTTAATTTATATGAGTTTTCATAAAAGAATTTTCATTTTAGAAAAGACTTTTCATTTGGAAAAATACCGGTCTGATTTTTGGTATTCAAGTTTACATGTTTCAACCAAAATCGTATTTAGTGCTTAATGTCAAAAACATAGATATTTCATCATGTATGTGTAGTGGATCATATCCATACACTCTATGCTTCAAATGAGTTTAAAATATCTTGTTTTTGTATTTGGAGAAGTTTGGAAAATAAGTTTTGGAAAAATCAAGTTTTGGAAAATACAGTTTTTGTTTTGATCCAATATTTCTAAGTAACAAAAATAGTCCAATTTGTTTGTAACATGCCTTGATTTTATGCAAGCATGTTTGATTATCAAAGTATAACATTGAAACTATTTTTGTAGATTTTTCGTGAATTTATGGGATTTTATTTCATTCAAAATGTCAACATTTTTATTCCCAGAATTTTGTTCCCTGGCTTCAGCCAGTCGACCGAAGTCTGAAGTCGGTCGACCGGGCGGTCGACCGACGTGCACAGACGTGCAAGCCAGCCTTTGCTGGAGGGCCGGTCGACCGACCCGGTCGACCGTCCAGAGAGCTCTGCTCTCTGGAAATGCCCGGTCGACCGGCAGAGAGACCTGCTCTCTGTTCCAGAGGTTCGGTCGACAGGCCGGTCGACCGCTGCCCGAACGGTCAGAAAAATGACCGTTGGCGGTCGACCGGGCGGTCGACCGTCAGGCCACCTGGATCCTAACGGCTAGTTTTTCTATCCCTATAAATTTGAGGGTTTGGGTGCTGTTTTCTACAAGATTTTTTAGTGGGTTTTGAGCTAGTTTTTCCTACTTCATTAAAAGAGTTTTCTCCACTAAATTGAGAGCTAATACTTCCAATCAAAAGGGGAGTTTATCAAGAGTGTTTTAAAAGTGTTTTTCTTGAGTTTTCCTCCACCATTTCAATCCTTGTTTTCTCACACAACACTTGAGCCATCCATTGTTATATCTACCTATAGGGATTTGTTGTGAGAGGATTTTAGGTGATCAAGAGTTGTGATCACCAAAGTTCTACTTTGTTCTTTGAGGAGGCGGACGAGTGCGTTCGTGGTGTTTCGAGTTCGTGTGTGAACTCTTGTTTGAGGTGCGGCCTCGGTGGGCTAGTGAGCACGCGGTGTGTACGGGACTAGGGAGTCCTAGAGCTTGTAGGTGTTGCGGCACCGAGTGATCTGGTGGGATCGATTTTAGTGGAAATCCTTCATAGTGTTGAAGGCAGGGATGTAGAGCAAGTGTGCTCGAACCTCGAAACAAATCTCCCGTGTTTGCGATTGCTCTTTCTCTCTATCTCCTACTTGTTTATATCTTGCATGCTTATATTGCTTTCATCTTTATGCTTGATATACATTGTGTGCTTTATTGATATATGCTTGGGGATTGTTTGCTAACACTTGTATTCAACCAAGAGAGCCAACGCGGCATCTCAACTCTTATTTAGAGGAATCTTGAGGAGTTAGTCCAGAGCCCTTCACGGGGAATTCGGCTACACTCTTGTGTTATACGTGGTGTTTAGTTTAAGAAATTTAATTTGCATCATTTAGTTTTAATTCCACATTTTTGATCATTAGATTAGCTCATCACCTATTCACCCCCCCCCTCTAGGTGCTTTACAAAGAAATCCAGAGGTGATAGGTGAAGAAGGCGATGAAACGGCGATGTGAAAATAAAAGAGAAATAGTTTTAAAAACAAAAAGAAGATGAATTAAAGATGAACTAAGAAGTTGGTGAAAACAATGATGAAAATGATAAAAGATTTGAATTTGATTTTTAAAATAAGATAAAAGAAAACTCATGGCTACAAGCTACTAATTGCTCTACTAACCATGCTAACCTCTTAGTGATAGTTACCTCATATAGATCCTTGGCCATCACTAGTTCTTGGCTTCAAGAGACAGTACAAAGCATGACACATAAGATTGTTCTTCTATATTCAAACAACACATCCATACCACACAACAAGTTGCAAGGTACTATTAAATCATCAAAATCGGATAGAGGTGAGCATGAAATAAAGAAGACATTGCAAGTTAGCAAGTTAGTGGGTTAGATGTTAGAAATGTTAGAATGTTAGAATCTATCATCATGAGCCATCAATGGCTCTTGCAAAAGCAAGGCCTTATAAAGGCTATTAGATTCATGTGGATTATCAAGTAAATGGTTAGATGGTTAGTGGTTAATAGTTAGATTTCCATGAGAAGAAAATTCAGCTAAGTTCATGTAGAAGATGGAGAAGATTACAATGGAGAAAAAAGGAGACACCTTTATATGATTGTCACCATCTATTACATCAATCTCTCTTTTTCTCTCTCTGAAACTCTCAGCCCGACTATAAGATCTAAAAATGAAATGAAAATACAAAAGAAAAGAAAAAAATACCTACACTAACCTACACTAAAGAGAGAAAAATCTAGCCTATTTCTCAATATGCTTGCGTTCCAGGCCTCTGCAGGGCTATTTAAAGCCTCTACAAGGATTGCTGGAGGAGTTCAAGGGAGTTGATCGATTTTTCAAGATGACATACTTTA
This sequence comes from Agave tequilana, assembly GCA_038442645.1. Taxonomy (NCBI): domain Eukaryota; kingdom Viridiplantae; phylum Streptophyta; class Magnoliopsida; order Asparagales; family Asparagaceae; genus Agave; species Agave tequilana. The sequence continues at coordinate 48,023 of JAVJIF010020366.1, read as the reverse complement.
TTCCTTTCCGGAAGCTATCGACACATTGCACGTGGCCGAAGATTGCATTTGTACACCCCACTTCATTAGGTATGTGAAGAACTGAAATCGATCCAAAGATTGCATTGTTAAACGTTACACATAAGAAGAGGCAATTGAGGGCCTTACTAAGATGGGTGATCTCATCTTAGCAAGGAATCGGGGAAGGAAAATTTTGGTGGAGTTCAATGCGAAGAATCAACCGATTGAAAATTTTGAAAAAAATTGATGAGTTACTGATTGAGACGGGAAAGGTGTATGTAAATGTTGTTTAGAATTTACCTTGGTGCTATGTATTTATAAAGTTCAATACAACCTTTTCTTGTCTCCGTTATAGCGTAGAGCTATACCGTGTCGAACCTCAGGGAGAGCTAGCGATGGAAGCGTTACGAATCGTGGTGAGAAGAGTAAACGAAGTGTCTTCTTTGCTCAAAAGAATAGATAAAACATGGAACAAGAGATGCAAGAAGTGGAAGAATTGTTCATGATGAGAATTGGAAAGGGATCAAGAATAGAATTGCTTGGAAAGAATCAATCCACGACTAGCTTACCTAGCTACCTTACCAAAACTTACCAAACTCCGTGATAGTGAAGGCGTGCCTCATGTTGTCACTCCATCGGCGTAGGTTTCGTCTTGCGTGTTGATCTAATTACTTTCTCACTATGATGACGGGTGGTTTAACTCGTCGGAGAAGAGAAGACCATCCAACTTGCAAGATGAAGTAAAGCGATCACCCATGAGTTGGTGAAGATGGCAAGGCTAGTGGTTAGCTAGTACATGGAGAAAGAGTTAGCTACAAGCCATAACAAAAACAAAGCAAAACATGAAGTAAAAAGAAAGCAAGTAAAGAAAGCGAGTAAAGAAAGCAAGTAAACTAGAATCAAGCTCGAGTAGAATTGAAGAGAATGGATCAATCCTTGTATTGCTTCAAGTTGTCACTCCTTGATGATACAAGCTCTCTCTCTCTTACAATCTCTCTCTTGCAATGAAATCTAGGGAAGAAGAGGAAGGAGGCCTACAACATAAAGAAAAACCTAATACATGCAACTAATCTCTAATCTCCTCCTCTTGCTGTTCAGTCCTTACTCGCAGGTACAAATGAAGTATTTATAGGCCCCAGGTGAAGGATCCAGAAGATATTCTGTTGGCGCAAAATCCGAGATCCAACGGCCTCTGGATTGCCGCGCCCTTGCCGCACCAGCTCGGCATAACTGAATCTGTTCAGCAACAGATTTCTGTTGCTGATTGGTTGAGAGGTAGTTATCTACGTGGCCTTCTAGAATCTTCAATTGGCGCGCGGATCTCTCTGGATCTGGGATTCAAATTTGGCTTTATCTTAATCTTGAATTAATCACTTTAATTAGTGTTAATTAAAGTGATTATTGGCTTTCTCTCCATTTAAGTGTAGACCTGTAAATATATAGAGAAGATTAGTAAAAATCATGTATTTATTTGTAATATGCATGGGGATTATGTGGTAAAATATGCAATATTGTGTTATAATCACACCCCCACACTTATTCTTTTGCTCGTCCCGAGCAAAACAAAGAAAAGAAAAGAAAATCCTAACTATCAATTTATTGCACCACTTTCGCAGGTGACGCGATTGCACTGAGCATGTGCAACAAGCCGTTAAACCTCTAGGTTACCCTAGAGGAGGAGTGTTGTCTCCTGAGGGTTTTCAGCGGATTACACCCACAAAATCCATAAAGAAAGAAGACAAATGTTAGTGTTTTGAAAATCCATTTTGAAAGAGAGACATGTTTACGAACTATTTTTGCAAAAATATAAGTGATCCTAGGTCATAAGTCCACCTATAATTATTCTTCCTTAAACTTAGTATCCATGCAAGATCTTGTTTTCAATTAAGGTAAGAATTCAAAATTGGATTGAATACTTTATCTTTCATAAAACCTAGATAATATGCACACCGTGCTCAGTGAAAATTTCTGGGATTTCAACTCCAACCATCAAGCCATTTATTTATATATATTTATTTTTTATTTTTCTTTTTTTTTCTTCCCTTAGTTTAGGCTTTCTAGTTCACCCTTGTAACGAGCCTTTAACCGATGACTCCCAAACCAGACGGTCTTAGGGCACCAGATGAGAAAACATCCCTCGGGTTAAGGTCTCGAGTAAAAAAGGCCACAAAACTAAAGGGGATTATTCTTTATCACCGTTAGGCGTGAATAATCATGCTTCTTGAGGCACAATTATCCAGCTTAATAAGTGAGATCACCGTTAGGCGTGAGTAATCGTGCTTCTTGAGGCACAATTTCCCAGCTTAATAAGTGATGCTTTATTTATATATATATTTTTTTTTCTTTTTCTCTTTTTTTTAATTTATATGGCATTTTTGGTCTTTGTCTCAATCCCAAGAAATGTGTAAGTGTAAAGTGCATATTTATCTAAGGCAAAAAATTCAAGATAAAAATATCTCACCAATTTTACTTACTTAGCCTATAATCTCAAACAAGATCTATTATTTCAACTAGGTTTAAGATGTCATAATTAAGGCTTTCTTAATTTCTAAGATACATCTTAATTTTCTTAAAAATAGATCAAAACTTTGTCTCTTATTTCAAAAAGTTTTTTTTTTTATATTTTTTATTATTTATGTTTTTTATTTTTAAAAGAAATGTAAAAGAAAGAAATCTAAAATCTAAAAGAAATGTAAAAGAAAGAAAATCTAAAATCTAAAGAAATGTAAAAGAAAGAAAATCTAAAAACTCTATGTTAGTAAACCCTCCCCCACACTTATTCCATGCATTGTCCTCAATGCATCAAGATATATGTATGCATGAAACAAAAATGAAGAGGGAAGGAAAAAATTACCTTAAGGTGGTGGTTCCGGTGGTGGTCTGATTGGTCCACGAAACATGGCCCAATCAACTTTACGTTGGGTTTTCAGGAACCCACCAGAAATTTCAATAATATGACCCACAAAAATGATGTGTGCATTTAAGATTATTATGTACATTCCCCATCTAATTTCCAAATTTTTAAAATAATTTCTGAGTTAAATTTATCAACTACCTTGTCCCAGAATGGAATATGGAATGATAGAACGGTTGACTTGGACTCGGAAAGGAACACCGACTCAGGGAAGTGAATGAAGTCAAGTAAAGGTTCAGGAGTCGGAATGGATTCAGGAACTGGGTCCAAGTCAAGAAAATGAAGCTCAAGTCCACATTCAGTTTCCCATGATGGAATGTGACTATGTAAGATTAGTGATTCAAGTTCAGGAGGGTTGAGAATCAAAACTGACTCTAAAATGTTACTCAAATTGGGTAACAAAACAGGAGTCATTAATGATTCAGGTATTTGAACTAAATCACAAACTTGAGGGTTAAAGTCACATTTCTCATTGAGTTCAATTCCACAAAAATGAGAACTTGCAAATTTGTCAATTGTATCTTCAGAAGTGTAGAATTGGCAAGTTCAATATGATCCTCAAAGATGGGTGATTCAACTTCATTGTGAATTGGGCAAGGATCCAAGGTTGACTCCGGGAAAAGATTGATGTGAGGTAGACATACCGGAGTCATTATCGAATCAGAAAAGAGGATTGAATCACTAAGTTGGAGTTCAAGATCACATTCCTTATGTAATTCAATTTTAGAAAAATGTGAACTTGCCAATTTATCAATGGGATTTTCAGAAGTATGGAATTGGCCAAGTTCAATGTGATCATCATAAAATATTGGTGATTCAATTTCACAATGGATAGGTACTGGATTCAGTTCTGACTTTGGAAATGGATTGAAATCAGGTAAGGATATGGAAGTCATGATTGAATCAGGAAGTAGAGTTGAATCATCTGGTGAAAGTTCAGGATCATAATCATGTTCCAGTTCAATTTCAGGGAAAGGAAAACTTGCCAAAATGTCAATTGGATCTGAAGTTTGGACAAGTTCATTTGTAGGAGATGAAAAACTTGCCAAAATGTCAATGGGATTTGACGTTTGGACAAGTTCAATTTTAGGAAATGAAAAACTTGCCAAAATGTCAATGGAATCTGAAGTTTGGACAAGTTCAGGTGGTTGTGCTGAAATTGAATCTTGATTTCCAAAACAACATGACTCTTTGACAGAATGGTTAGTGACATTAGAAATAGGATGAGAATGAAGAGTTTGGATCATCAACTCTACGTCACGATTACGAGTATTTGAGTCTGAGCCAAGAATTCAAGCATCTTTTCACAATTCATTGGTTCATCATTTTGTGGAAAAGATGAAGTGTTGTTTTGGAATTGGTGATGAAATTGTGAGTCAAAAATGTATGGTGATGGAAAAGTGGACTCACACAAGAGATCTTTACTCGTTTCCAAGGCAAATGGTTGTTCATTAGGAAAAGGTGGAAGTGAGTAAGACTCTTGAAAATACTGTGGAATTAGAGGGTCAAATGTTTCTTGAAGTTGTTGTTCGGCCCTCTGAAGATTAGCTTCTAAACTCCTTAGTAACTCAGATTTTCTTCAATTGGTGGTTCAGAAAAAGGAGTATATGAAGCGGATTCTGGAAATGAATATTGTGGATATTGTGGACTCGGTGAATATGGTGGACAAGGAGGTTGATAATTAAACTCGGGGGACTGGAATCCCCAATTACTCGGTGAAGAGTTGAAATTATTATGGAAATTATAGTTATTAGATGGGGGGTATGGGTCATATTGATTCGGATAAGGCCAACCCGGTGTATTTGGTTGGTGCATATTATAAAACACCGGGTTGGAATTATCCGAATATGAAGATGGTGTGAAATATGGATTATTATTAGGATGGAAAGAATTGTAATTGTAAGCCATATCACACAATCAAATACAAACAAACAAACAAACAAACAAAAGAAAGAAAAATTCTAACCTAAGTTAGGGTAGACTTAGGACCTAGACGACTCCTAACTGATAGACTGTCCACGGGAGGTTTAGTGTAGACTCTAACCACAAGCTAATCAGCCAGGGAAGGGTAAGGTTGGTGGGAGGTTTTCCGTCCGAAGACGTTCCTTAATTAAGTAACCAGCAACCTTCGGGCTTTCGGCCCTCAACCCCTTTCCTAGACACTGATTTTGCAAGAGTTAAATTCCAACACTTTTCCTCCTTAGGATAATCTCCTAAGTGAGTCCGAGATGTCCCTAGGGCCAACGTCTATTTTTTTATTAAATTAGGCTTGGGTTAGTGAGTGCTTGGGAAAATGATTTTCGGGCTAAGGAAAGGGTAATGAACTCCCCCACCTTATCTTATTTACGGGTTATGCCCTTAAAATGAATTGTGCAAGTGTACAAGAAATATCACAAGGATTCACTCAAAGCATGAAAATCAAGCAAGAGATGATTCCTAGTCTATATGCAATGCGAAACGTACCTTGCCTCCAGCACTCTTCAACAGTAAAAGTAAAGAATTGAAAGACACGTGCCTAAAAATGCAAATGTCTAATCAATTTTTAACGTTAACAACCAATTTTTTACTGTTGATTAAATTAGCAGATATCAGGTGAAGCAAACAGAATTTAGAATATAGCAGCAGCTGTATTTTGCAGAGAAGCAATTCCTGCAGAAAAATTGTGAGTAGTCAACTCAGTTCTGCCGCAGAACCGCGGCTTTTGCCGTGGGAACGCGGCAAAACTGAGGGATCCTGGTCTCTGCTTTCGAGAGCAGAGGCCCAGGTCCACTTATATGTCACTGCTATGCAAGATTTTGTGTTTCTTCAACCTGTAACCTGCAACAGAGAAGAAAATTCGTTTAGATTCTCACTTTAAAGAAAATCCATTGCTCTCCCCGGCAACGGCGCCAAAAATTTGATTGAGACGGGAAAGGTGTATGTAAATGTTGTTTAGAATTTACCTTGGTGCTATGTATTTATAAAGTTCAATACAACCTTTTCTTGTCTCCGTTATAGCGTAGAGCTATACCGTGTCGAACCTCAGGGAGAGCTAGCGATGGAAGCGTTACGAATCGTGGTGAGAAGAGTAAACGAAGTGTCTTCTTTGCTCAAAAGAATAGATAAAACATTGAACAAGAGATGCAAGAAGTGGAAGAATTGTTCATGATGAGAATTGGAAAGGGATCAAGAATAGAATTGCTTGGAAAGAATCAATCCACGACTAGCTTACCTAGCTACCTTACCAAAACTTACCAAACTCCGTGATAGTGAAGGCGTGCCTCATGTTGTCACTCCATCGGCGTAGGTTTCGTCTTGCGTGTTGATCTAATTACTTTCTCACTATGATGACGGGTGGTTTAACTCGTCGGAGAAGAGAAGACCATCCAACTTGCAAGATGAAGTAAAGCGATCACCCATGAGTTGGTGAAGATGGCAAGGCTAGTGGTTAGCTAGTACATGGAGAAAGAGTTAGCTACAAGCCATAACAAAAACAAAGTAAAACATGAAGTAAAAAGAAAGCAAGTAAAGAAAGCGAGTAAAGAAAGCGAGTAAACTAGAATCAAGCTCGAGTAGAATTGAAGAGAATGGATCAATCCTTGTATTGCTTCAAGTTGTCACTCCTTGATGATACAAGCTCTCTCTCTCTTACAATCTCTCTCTTGCAATGAAATCTAGGGAAGAAGAGGAAGGAGGCCTACAACATAAAGAAAAACCTAATACATGCAACTAATCTCTAATCTCCTCCTCTTGCTGTTCAGTCCTTACTCGCAGGTACAAATGAAGTATTTATAGGCCCCAGGTGAAGGATCCAGAAGATATTCTGTTGGCGCAAAATCCGAGATCCAACGGCCTCTGGATTGCCGCGCCCTTGCCGCGCCAGCTCGGCATAACTGAATCTGTTCAGCAACAGATTTCTGTTGCTGATTGGTTGAGAGGTAGTTATCTACGTGGCCTTCTAGAATCTTCAATTGGCGCGCGGATCTCTCTGGATCTGGGATTCAAATTTGGCTTTATCTTAATCTTGAATTAATCACTTTAATTAGTGTTAATTAAAGTGATTATTGGCTTTCTCTCCATTTAAGTGTAGACCTGTAAATATATAGAGAAGATTAGTAAAAATCATGTATTTATTTGTAATATGCATGGGGATTATGTGGTAAAATATGCAATATTGTGTTATAATCAGTTACCTTGAAAGTGTGGCTCGTCATTATGTCCCTATTGACATCCTCAATTGGGGCGAGGTTTCCAAGAGCTGAAGAATAAGATCTGGGAAGCTATTTCTGTAAATAAATTCAGAATAATTTAATTGTCTATATTAAACATACACGAACACATACACCCCCACCACCATCACGCATCAAGCATGTCACACACACTCACCACCACCATCACCACACACACATCAAGCATATATGGCGCACACACATCAAACTGGTAAGAAAATTTTTTTTGTGTTGATTTTTAATGTTTAAATATTCTTTTGTCGATTATTACTTATATAGTTTCTACATGTTTTGTACAACAGATATTCCAAAGATCAATTGAGGATGATTCATCTGTTTTCTCAATTCTCCGACATGAGTTATGGGTTAAAGATAGGGTCAGAAAAGGCGGTTCATACATAAATATTGATAGTCAAACTGTTACAAATGAAATTGTAAGTGTTTAATTTACAATAAAATTGTCATAGCCATTTTCTCTTGTTTGAAACTAATACAAGTGTTTCTCTTTAAATTTTTGTAGGACCGTCTTTCTTAGTCGACATCTCAGGGAGACATTCATCCATCTGGGATGAATGATATTCTATCCATAGCACTGGGTAAGCCCGAGCACCCCGATCGTGCTCGAGGCACCGGATAAGGGGTTACTTTGTCCAACTACTTTCATACTTCTGGTCGACACCGCCAAGGTACTACAAACGAAGATGTTGCTAGATTAGTGGAAGTCAAACTTCAAGAAGAAAGAAAAATTCAAGACGAAGAATGGAAGAGGCGAGAAGATGAATAAAAGAGGCGAGAAGATGATTTCAGAGGTTCCTTCCTGTCTGAAATTGAAAAAATGCGACGGAAGTTCCAAATGAATACTAATCCGCTGAGCTATCCGCCGCCCCATTATACACCGCAGAGCGGCAATGGAAGTTGTACAATTTTAAAGGATTTATCCGAGATTCCAGTGGTAATCTTGTTTAATATTTGTACACACACATATACACCTACACAGTTACATGCTTATTTGTCATGCTTATTATATGGTTGTCTCAGGGTGGGTTTATTCTGATTGATTTGGCCATTGTATATGAAAATCGTGTTGTGACGCACGGACGAGCTTTCAACACTGGTGATGATCAAAATTATTCACACCAGATCAATTGGATCCGATAATATAAAGTGAGTATCATTGATCCATTGGATATGAATGCTCTTCTACCAATTTCACGTGATGAGATGACAACCATCTGTGATGCTATTGGTAGTTTCGTGTCATAGCCCAAGAAACTTATCAATTTGGATACACGAGTATGTCTATCATAATTAAAGCACAGCCATCCATGATTAATTTGGCCATTATATCATGACAGGCAAAGGCTAAAGGGAAGGAAGTGGTATAGGCTGTGACTCCACGGAGCTTGGAGACATTTGCAAAGTCAGTCAATCAGCTAGTGATTACTACACCAAATAGGAAAATGACGAAAGTGGCTGCATGTGCGCGGAGTATGGGAGAGGGATTCATCATCACAGTACCCGTAGATATAGAGCTATTTTCAACCGAAATGGCCATATACTTCGAGCGTAACGACCTCGAGAGGTTTATAAGCTGCCAGGAGATAACCACGACATGTATCTGTTTTTACAAGAAGTAAGTAATTAATGCATATTTTTTCAATTAATAAAATATTAATTGTTTTATATTTAACCCATCTTGATAATTTCTTAGAATTTTAGGTCCTTATATGATTGGTGTGTTGATACGGGCTTGAGTCACTTGTATGATTTTATTTGTCCATACCATATAGCACATGTGACTAGCCATATAGATGAAATAGAGTTGAAGGCTCGCTATGTCACGGACGCATTGCGAAGAGGTGGACAGGCTAGCTGGTTGTATTTTGCACCATATAATACAGGGTAAGCATTAATATTCTAATAATAAAATTTAACTGTCACACACTTTTAATTTAATTTCTCATATATGAATTTATCTTGTAGTGGCCATTGGAGTCTGTGTATGATTGACATGAGCTCTTCTCTTATATACTTATTGGACTCGTAGGGGGGGCGAAGTGTGGGAAGATATTAAGAAAGTAGTTTATTTGTGAGTATTTAATCTTATTTATATATTATTGATGCATCAAATACTTCTAAAATATTTATTAATATTCTTGTTTAATTTCTGTAATTTATGAATAGGGCGTTCAACATGTTGAATCCAAGACAACGGGGTAAACTTACTTTATGAAAGAGAATTCAGGTAATTCTTTCAGAAATCAACGAAAAAACTTTAAGTTTTAACTTTTTCTTAACACATATATTCCAATTCTTGTAGTGTCCCTGTCAACCAGATTTCATTGTGTATGGATATTATATTATGATGTTTATGCGTCAAATCATTACTTTGCAAATTAATCTTATTCCAACGAAGGTATAATCTTCTGAACTCAATCAAATTTATGCTTTTTTGTTAGTGTTACAATTAACATAAATAAAAACTAAATATGTTTAAAGTTCGACGAAAATAAAACTGCATAACAAATATGGAATTGTTGAAAGTTCAGGAAGAGTAGGCAACTTATTTGCTGAAGTGTATTGATGGTAAGTAATTTTTTGAGAAATCTTGTACAAAACAGTGTGTGTGTGTGTGTGTGTGTGTGTGTGTGTCATGTATTATGTTAAAATTTTCTCATTCTCATTACATATATGTGTGGATTGATTGGCTGGATTAATTATGTGTTTGATGATATATATGTTTGTGTGGGATTTTGTTATTGAGTACTCTGTGGTTGGTTAGCTGTAATTTGTTTTTGATATGATTCTGTTTGATATGTATAGGCTGTATATATAGCTGGTTGGTTGGTTGGCTGCAATCTGCGTGTTTGATATGTTTCTGTTTGATATGTAAAGAAAGTTTTGTATTATTATTTAAAAAAGAAATATTAAATAAATGATGTTAAACCGACGTCATATATACATTACACGTCGGTTCTTAAGAAATCCGACATCTAATATTACTTTACGTGTCGGTTCTGAATGGAAGCGACGTTTAAACTGAAGTCTACACATCCGAACTTATTAGGACCAATATGGAATGTATTCCACATCGGTTTTTGTAAGAACCGATATGGATAGTTCTTATACCGTTTATCTAAAAACAAATTTTTCACATTGATTTTTTTTTATAGCTGATGTGAAAAGGTTAGTTTTTCAGGCCGCTTCTTTTGATGCATTATTATTATTTTTTGTTATTCAGTCTTTCAAAGCCATTGAAATAGGGAGGCTGCCAAATACCACGTCAAACATGAGCTCAGACTGGACGCACACAGCATCATCCTCGATCCTTTTTGTCCTAGCGTCTCTGTCCTAATCATGAAGAGAAATGTGCAGACAAAGGAGAATAAAGTCGACTCTTTTCCATTAAATATGCTTTGCTTAGCAAAAACACTTTCGAGATGTAAGAACTTGGAACGCTATCAGAAAAGACAACCAAATAATCAGACTCCGTGCATATTTTCCAATAAATTTATTTGTCCCTCTATCAAATGGTCGCTATTTCCTTTGATATTTGATTTTCAATGGTTAGCTGAGTCATCTGAGCTATACTCTCAATAAAATACTAGCTGGTAAGAATTTTCAAGTGATGCATTCCAGTACGCCCAGCAATCCGAATAAAGTAGACCATATACAAGCCTTACTACGTACTTGTTCGCAAATGCTCCATGCATCAGCGAGGAAAATACCATTGATGGGATGAGCATCACAAACTAAAACACCTTCTGATACAGTGCAAAATTTGTTCCGAGCAGTTTCTTTATCCTCACTGCAAGGTTTAAAAAAAAAAAAAAAAAAGGAAAAGAGTTCCCAAGCAAAAGACAGAAGTCTCTTTAGTGCAGGCTCCAAAAATATTTTTATGTTATATGATATCTGATCACAAACATATGTCTGACAACGTCGACATCTCTATGCTCACATCATATATAAAATTTTACAAACATTTGATTATTTTTTTTGTGGTGTTTTTTTTAGAGAGAAAGAACAATTGTAGTTATAAATTATCATGTGTAGAGGGCTGGCCTTGCCTGAGACCTGAGAATAAGTTCAGGAAGTATGCGACTTTGCCCTTTTGAGAATTTTATGTTGATGTGTCTTGACTAAAAACGAGAACAAAGCTCATGTGAAAGTTCGAGATATTATTTTATACCTTGTTATTTTTAACTAAATGGTAGCTTGTCATTTTTGACTAATGGTGGAAACATGATTAATGGCATACTATTCCGCCTAATGGCTTGTCTCCATGAAAAATGTGTGCAAGAATTGGGATGAAATAGTTCAACACTTCTTTGCCTATAAATAGACATTACATTGCAGGGGATTAGAAGCAAGGAAGAGAGAACGAGAGAGTGTAACAAAACATTATATTATCCTCTCTTTTCTCTTGTCATTTATCTTTCTTTTGCTAAACCCTAGTGAGTTGGGTTTCATTGGGTATGGTTTAAAGTGAGATTAGAGTTATAATCTCTTGTATTCTCCCCTCTTGATTAAATTTTATTGTTGTCTTCTCTCATGGATGTAGGTCATATTGACCGAACCACGTTAAATCCTGATGTGTTATCATCTTTGTTTCAATTAGCTTATAGCTGATATATGTTTAATCTCTACTTGTACTTGCCATCTCTTATATTAGAAGCCCACTGCTTCAACAAACTGGTATCAGAGCTAGTGTTATTTTCTTGTGGGTTCCGAGATGGCTTGGGTGAAATACAAAGTAGAGAAATTCCAAGGGAGAAATTGCTTCAGTTTGTGGAGAATCAAAATGCGGGCTCTCTTGGTATAGCAAGGCTTGTTGAAAGTTTTGTCCGATAAGGACAAGCTGCTGGAATCTATGTCCGAGGATGAGAAGAAAGAACTCGAGATGAAGGCGCATAGTGCCACACAACTTTGTCTAGCCGATAAAGCTTTGCGAAAGGTTACCAATGAACATACTGCCGCCAGTTTGTGGCTCAAATTAGAGAGCTCTAATTGAAGTAGCGCCTCTTCACCCTTCGCATGAAGGATGGTGTGCCAATTACAGACTACTTAGATGAGCTCAATAAACTCATAGATTTGGAAAATATTGATGTTAGAATAGATGAAGAAGATCAATCTCTCATCTTATTATGCTCATTGCCTCCTTCCTTTGAAAATTTTATTAATAGTATGCTCTATGGTAGAGATACACTTTCTTTAAAAGATATCAAATCAGCCTTACACTCTAAGGAGTTAAGATAAAAAGTGTCAGTTGAAGGAAGTGAGGATCAAGCTTAAGGCTTGTTCATCTAAAATTTTGATCAGGACAAAACTAGTACTTTAAAATGTGTGTTTTATGAAATCAATGAAAAGATTGTATGTGCTAATGTTCACTCGATACTTCTGTTATAGCATTGGCTCAACGGGTCGAATCTACGGGAAGAGGCGATAGAGACATTGACAGTTTTTGTTCACGTGTTATGTTAACAAGTCTTCTTTGTTAAAGAATGAGAAAAGAAAAAAGAAAAGAAATCCAGAGGTGATAGGTGAAGAAGGCGATGAAACGACGATGTGAAAATAAAAGAGAAATAGTTTTGATAATAAGAAGAAGATGAAATAAAGATGAACTAAGAAGTTGGTGAAAACAATGATGAAAATGATAAAAAGATTTGAATTTGATTTTTAAAATAAGATAAAAGAAAACTCATGGCTACAAACTACTAATTGCTCTACTAACCATACTAACCTCTTAGTGATAGTTGCCTCATATAGATCCATGACCATCACTAGTCCTTGGCTTCAAGAGACAATACAAAGCATGACACATAAGATTGTTTTTCTACATTCAAATAACACATCCATACCACACAACAAGTTGCAAGGTAGTATTAAATCATCAAAACCGGTTAAAGGTGAGCATGAAATAAAGAAGACATTGCAAGTTAGCAAGTTAGTGGGTTAGATATTAGAAATGTTAGAATGTTAGAATCTATCATCATGAGCCATCAATGGCTCTTGCAAGAGCAAGGCCTTATATAGGCTATTAGATTCATGTGGATTATCAAGTGAATGGTTAGATGGTTAGTGGTTAGTAGTTAGATTACCGTGAGAAGAAAGATCAGCTAAGTATCATGTAGAAGATGGAGAAGATTACAATGGAGAAGAAAGGAGACATCTTTACATAGATTGTCACCATCTATTACATCAATCTCTTTCTTTCTCTATCTGAATCTCTCAGCCCTACTACAAGATCTAAAAACGAATGAAAATACAAAAGAAAAGAATAGAAAAATACCTACACTAACCTATACTAAAAGAGAGAAAATCTAGCTTACTTCTCAATATGCTTGCGTTCCGGGCCTCTGCAGGGCTATTTATAGCCTCTACAAGGATTGCTGGAGGAGTTCAAGGGAGTTGATCGATTTTTCAAAATGACATACTTTATTCCTTTCCGGAAGACTATCGACACATTGCACGTGGCCGAAGATTGCATTTGTACACCCCACTTCATTAGGTATGTGAGGAACTGAAATCGATCCAAAGATTGCATTGTTAAATGTTACACATATGAAGAGGCAATCAAGGGCCTTACTAAGATGGGTGATCTCATCTTAGTAAGAAATCAGGGAAGAAAAATTTTGGTGGAGTTCAATGCGAAGAATCAACCGATTGAAAATTTTGAAAAAAATTGATGAGTTACCTTGGAAGTATGGCTCATCATTATGTCCCTATTGACATCCTCAATTGGCGCGAGGTTTCCAAGAGCTGAAGAATAAGATCTGAGAAAATATTTCTGTAAGTAAATTTAGAATAATTTAATTGTCTATATTAAACATACACGAACACATACACCCCACCACCATCACACATCAAGCATGTTACATACACTCACCACCACAATCACCACACACACATCACACACACATCAAGCGTATATGGCGCACACACATCAAACTGGTAAGAAAAATTTTTATGTGTTGATTTTTAATGTTTAAATATTCTTTTGTAGATTATTACTTATATATTTTCTACATGTTTCGTACAACAGATATTTCAAAGATCAATTGAGGATGATTCATCTGTTTTCTCAATTCTCCGACATGAGTTATGGGTTAAAGATAGGGTCAGAAAAGGCGGTTCATACATAAATATTGATAGTCAAACTGTTGCAAAAAAAATTGTAAGTGTTTAATTTACAACAAAATTGTCATAGCCATTTTCTCTTGTTTGAAACTAATACAAGTGTTTCTCTTTAATTTTTTGTAGGACCGTCTTTCTTAGTCGGCATCTCAGGGAGACATTCATCCATCTGGGATGAATGATATTCTATCCATAGCACTGGGTAAGCCCGAGCACCCCGATCGTGATTGAGGCACCGGATAAGGGGTTACTTTGTCCAACTACTTTCATACTTGTCGTCGACACCGCCAAGGTACTGCAAACGAAGATGTTGCTAAATTAGTGGAAGTCAAACTTCAAGAAGAAAGAAAAATTCAAGACGAAGAATGAAAGAGGCGAGAAGATGAATAAAAGAGGCGAGAAGATGATTTCAGAGGTTCCTTCATGTCTGAAGTTGAAAAAATGTGGCGGAAGTTCCAAATGAATACTAATCCACTGAGCTATCCGCCGCCCCATTATACATCGCAGAGCGGCAATGGAAGTTGTACAATTTTAAACGATTTGTCCGAGATTCCAGAGGTAATCTTGTTTAATATTTGTACACACACATATACGCCTACACACTTACATGCTTATTTGTCATGCTTATTATATGGTTGTCTGAGGGTGGTATTATTCTGATTGATTTGGCCATTGAACATGAAAATCGTGTTGTGACGCATGGACGAGCTTTCAACACTGGTGATGATCAAAATTATTCACACCAGATCAATTGGATCCGATAATAGAAAAGTAAGTATCATTGATCCATTGGATATGAATGCTCTTCTACCAACTTAACGTGATGAGATGACAACTATCCGTGATGCTATTGGTAGTTTCGTGTCATAGCCCAAGAAACTTATCAATTTAGATACACGAGTATGTTTATCATAATTAAAGCACAGCCATCCATGATTGATTTGGCCATTATATCATAACAGGCAAAGGCTAAAGGGAAGGAAGTGGTATAGGCTGTGACTCCACGGAGCTTGGAGACATTTGCAAAGTCATTCAATCAGCTAGTGATTACTACACCAAATAGGAAAATGGCGAAAGTGGCTGCATGTGCGTGGAGTATGGGAGAGGGATTTATCATCACAGTACCCGTAGATATAGAGCTATTTTCAACCGAAATGGCCATATACTTCAAGCGCGACGACCTCGAGAGGTTTATAAGCTGCCAGGAGATTACCGCGACATGTATCTGTTTTTACAAGAAGTAAGTAATTAATGCATATTTTTTCAATTAATAAAATATTAATTGTTTTATATTTAACCCATCTTGATAATTTCTTAGAATTTTAGGTCCTTATATGATTGGTGTGTTGATACGGGCTTGAGTCACTTGTATGATTTATTTATCCATACCATATAGGACATGTGACTAGCCATATAGATGAATAGAGTTGAAGGCTCGCTATGTCACGGACACATTGCGAAAAGGCGGACAGACTAGCTGGTTGTATTTTGCACCATATAATACAGGGTAGGCATTAATATTCTAATAATAAAATTTTAACTGTCACACACTTTTATTTAATTTCTCATATATGAATTTATCTTGTAATGGCCATTGGAGTCTGTGCATGATTGACATGAGCTCTTCTCTTATATACTTATTGGACTCGTAGGGGGGGCGTAGTGCGGGAAGATATTAAGAAAGTAGTTTATTTGTGAGTATTTAATCTTATTTATATATTATTGATGCATCAAATACTTCTAAAATATTTATTAATATTCTTGTTTAATTTCTGTAATTTATGAATAGGGCGTTCAACATGTTGAATCCAAGACAACGGGCTAAACTTACTTTATAGAAGAGAATTCAGGTAATTCTTTCAGAAATCAACGAAAAAACTTTAAGTTTTAACTTTTTCTTAACACATATATTCCAATTCTTGTAGTGTCCCTGTCAACCAGATTTCATTGTCTATGGATATTATATTATGATGTTTATGCATCAAATCATTACTTTGCAAATTAATTTTATTCCAACAAAGGTATAATCTTCTGAACTCAATCAAATTTATGCTTTTTTGTTAGTGTTACAATGTTACAATTAACATAAATAAAAACTAAATATGTTTACAGTGCGATGAAAATAAAACTGCATAACAAATATGGAATTGCTGAAAGTTCAGGAAGAGTAGGCGATTTATTTGCTGAAGTGTATTGATGGTAAGTAATTTTTTGGGAAATCTTATACATAACAGTGTGTGTGTGTGTGTGTGTGGTGTCATGTATTATGTTAAAATTTTCTCATTCTCATTACATATATGTGTGGATTGCTGGGTGGATTAATTATGTGTTTGATAATATATATGTTGTGTGGGATTTTGTTATTAAGTACTCTGTCTGGTTGGTTGGCTGTAATTTATTTTTGATATGATTCTGTTTGATATGTATAGGCTGTATATATAGCTGGTTGGTTGATTGGTTGGCTGCAATCTGCGTGTTTGATATGTTTCTGTTTGATATGTACAGAAAGTTTTGTATTATTATTTAAAAAGTAATATTAAATAAATGATGTTAAACTAACGTCGTATAAGCATTACACGTCAGTTCTTAAGAAATCCGACATTTAATATTACTTTACACGTCGGTTCTGAATGGAAACGACGTTTAAACTGAAGTCTACACATCAGAACTTATTAGGACCAATATGAAATGTTAATTTTTCACATCGGTTTTGTAAGAACCGATATGGATAGCTTTGCACTGTTTATCTAAAAACGAACTTTTCACATTGATTTTTTTTATAACTGAAAAGCTTAGTTTTTCATGTCGCTTCTTTTGATGCATTATTTTTTTTTTTTTTTGTTATTCAGTCTTTCAAAGCCACTGAAATAGGGAGGCTGCCAAATGCCACGTGAAACATGAGCTCAGACTGGACGCACACAGCATCATTCTCGATCCTTTTTGTCCTAGCTTCCCTGTCCTAATCAAGTAGAGAGATTTGCAGACAAAGGAGAAAAATAAAGTCGACTCTTTTCCATTAAATTATGCTTTGAGATATAAGAACTTGGAACGCTATCAGAAAAGACAACCAAATAATCAGACTCTGTGCATATTTTCCAATAAATTTCTTTGTCCCTCTATCAAATGGTCGCTATTTCCTTTGATATTTGATTTTCAATGGTTAGCTGAGTCAGCTGAGCTATACTATCAACAAAATACTAGCTGGTAAGAATTTTCAAGTGATGCATGTTAGAGATTAAAATACTCAAAGAAATTTCATGATAACAAAATCATTTATCATAGATCTAGAATCTATATACATCCCAAGAATAAATACATAAATAAATACATACCTGAAGTCATATCAAGAGGATGATGAAGAACGATTGTTAATGATCTCAGTCCCTTTCCTTTGATTCTTGCAAACCCTAATCTATAAACCCTTTCTTCTCTCTGTCTCCTTTTCTTTGCACAAACCCCACAAACTGTAAAGTGATGGATCTCTTAAAAAGGGGGGGGGGGTTATTTTTTTTTCAAGAGGAGAGAAGAGGGTCTACATTTGCAAATAACCCCATGAGATAAAACCACCCATCATGGCCCTTTATATCTCATATGATTATAAACTTATATAAATGTAACCATTATATTTGGGCATACATTAAATATCAGTTAGCCATAATTATGGAATCCAATTGATTAATAAAAGGTTAGTGGGCCACTTAATATGAGACTACCATTCTCCCACTTGGACCACTAGCCGATTATAGTACAACCTTAGAAAACAAATAAAAGAAAAACTCATTTAAAAAAAACATTTTGACTCCATTGGATTCCATACTGAAAAACTTTGACACGTGACCACGAATTTTAAAAATAATAACTGATAGGCCCAAATAATGAGATACTGTAATACTGCAATTAGTTTGGACCACCAATGTGAGTCATAGCGGTTATACAACTTCTATGTCATACTCCCTTCTACGTACCACAACATTGATAACCCTCACTAATAGAGTCTATAACCAAAACGACCCTTGTAATTTGTCTTGTCAAGACTTTTCCTGTTTAACAAACATCCATACATAATATGTGCACACATAGTTGGATAACAGGAAATACAGAAACAAACTTTTATTGCGCAATAATGTCAATTACATAAGCACCAAAACATACATTACAGATTACTCAAAAGACCCATTCTAATAACATGTTCTTTGAATGTCTTTGGAGGTAATCCCTTGGTCAATGGATCAGCAACCATTAGAGTGGTACTTATATTCTCAATTGACACTCGTTATTTCTCAACTCTTTCTCTAACGACTAAGTACTTAAGTTCCATGTGTCTGGAACCATTAGAGTACTTACCATTCTTAGAGAAGAAAACGGCTGCTGTATTATCACAAAATATCTTCAGCGGCCTGGCAATAGAATCAACTACACCAAGTGCTGAGATGAAATTGCGTAACCATAATGCATGATTCGTGGCCTCGAAACATGCTACGAACTCAGCCTCCATCGTGGACGAAGCAGTGATAGACTGCTTTACGCTCTTTCACGAGATTGCCCCTCCTGCTAGCATGAACATAAAGCCTGAGGTAGACTTTCTGCTATCTGGGCAACCAGCAAAATCTGAATCCGAATAACCGATCACTTCTAACTGATCTGATCTCCTATATGTGAGCATATGATTCTTCGTCCCTTGAAGATACCGCATCACTTTCTTTCAATTTTCAATGCTCCATTCTTGGATTACTCTGGTATCTTCCTAATA
This sequence comes from Agave tequilana, assembly GCA_038442645.1. Classification (NCBI taxonomy): domain Eukaryota; kingdom Viridiplantae; phylum Streptophyta; class Magnoliopsida; order Asparagales; family Asparagaceae; genus Agave; species Agave tequilana. Next base: position 29,017 of record JAVJIF010020366.1, on the reverse strand, counting down.
TTCCAACAGCAAAACTGATATCTGGCCTGGTACAAGTATGTGCATACATCAAGCTCCCAACTGCTGACGCATACGGAACTTTCTGCATTTGTTCCTTTTCTAAGTCATTTCTAGGACACTGACTCCCACTTAATTTGGCACCCTTCATGATGGGTGCACAACTGGCTGAGCAAAGTTCCATGTGAAATCTTTCCAAGACTCGATTGATATAACCTTTCTGAGACAGTCCTAACAATCTTCGAGATCTATCCCTGAAGATCTCTATGCCAATGACATAAGCTGCCTCGCCCATATCAACCATCTTAAAGTTCTTGGTAAGATAGTCTTTGGTTTCATACAGTAAACCAACATCACTACTGGCTAACAAAATATCATCCACATACAGAACCAAAAAGATAAACTTGCTCCCACTGATCTTCAGATTTATACACTGATCAACAGTGTTTTCTTTAAATCCGAATGAGGTAATGGTATCATTAAACGTTATATACCATTGCCTGGAAGCTTGTTTTAGTCCGTATATGGATTTCTTTAATTTGCAAGCCAAGTGTTCTTTTCCTTTCTTTGCGAACCCTTCAGGTTGCTCCATGTAAATTTCCTCATCCAAATTTCCATTCAGAAAAGCTGTTTTCACATCCATTTGATGTAACTCTAAGTCATAATGAGCTACAAGGGCCATGATGATTCTAAAAGAATCCTTCTTTGATACTGGAGAGAAGGTTTCTTTATAATCAATGCCTTCTTTCTGAGTGAAATCTTTAGCCACAAGTCTGGCTTTATATCGTTCGATATTGCCTTTGGAGTCGCGCTTGGTCTTAAAGACCCATTTACACCCGACTTTCTTACAGTTACTAGGCAATTCGACGAGATCCCAGACTTTGTTTTGGTCCATAGATTTCAACTCATTATTCATAGCATCAATCCATTTGCTAGAATCATTACTTTCAATGGCTTGTGAAAATGAAACTGGATCTTTATTAATCCCAATATCGAAATCAGATTCCTGTAGATACACCACATAATCATCTGAAATGGCAGATCTTCTTTCCCTTTGAGATCTCCTCAAAGCTGCCAGTTGTGGTGGTTCTACAACATTTTCAATGGCGATATCCTCATGAAGTGGTGAACCATTATCATTATATTGTTCTGGTGACTCAGCTTGATGATCAAGCTGAGGGACAACAATTTCTCTTGAATGAAAGGGTATTGGGATATTTACCCTTATCACTTCAAGATCCACTTTTCTTGGTTCATCACTCCCACTAATTTCGCCATTCTCAAGGAATCTGGCATTACCAGTTTCAACAATTCTGGTACTATGGTTAGGACAATAGAATTTGTACCCTTTAGACTTATCTGGATAACCAATGAAATACCCAGATATGGTCCTAGAGTCTAATTTCTTTTCTTGTGGATTATATATTTTAGCCTCTGCTGGACAACCCCAAACATGTAAATATCTTAAACTAGGTTTCCTACCAGTCCACAACTCGAAAGGAGTTGTTGAGACTGCCTTACTAGGAACCCTGTTCAAGATATACATAGCAGTCTTTAAAGCTTCATTCCACAATGAATTAGGTACATTAGAGAAGCTCATCATGCTCCTAACCATATCCATAAGTGTCCGGTTTCGCCTTTCAGCAACTCCATTCTGCTGAGGCGTACCTGGCATTGTGTATTGAGCACAAATGCCATGCTTTTCTAAAAATTGGCAAATGGGCCAGGATTCTGTCCTGACTCATCATATCTGCCATAATACTCACCACCTCGGTCTGATCTCATGATTTTAACTTTTCTATCTAATTGTCTCTCGACTTCTGTAATGAACACCTCAAGGATGTCAACAGCTTGAGACTTTTCATGAATTAGATATACATAACCATAACGAGACAGATCGTCTATAAAGGTGATAAAGTATCTCTCTCCTGTAAAACATGGAATGGAGAGTGGTCCGCAAATGTCTGTATGAATAATCTCAAGAAGCTCTTTGCTTCTTGTGGCACCTTTTTTGGTGTGTTTGGTTTGCTTTCCTTTTATGCAATCCACACACATACCAAAATCAGTGAAGTCTAGGTTATCCAAAATCCCATTCTTCACTAATCTTTCGATTCTATCCCTGGAGATATGCCCCAGTCGTCTATGCCACAAGATAGAAGATTTTTCATCAATTAAGCCACGTTTAGAACCAACATTTGAATGCAGGGTTAAAAGAGATTGTGCAAACTCATAATTCAAGGAAATTTTATCACATAAATTCCATGTCCAACTGAAATTGAATTAAACATCAAATTGAGTTTTCCACAACTAAATAAAACTGAATATCTAACAACATCTAATTTGGATAAAGACATTAAATTCCTAGAAATCGAAGATACATAAAAAGTGTCTACAAGATCCATCTGATGACCCGTCTCTAAGAGTAGTCGATAAGTTCCAACATACTCGACCTCCACTTTGAGACGATTCCCCATAAAGACAAATCTTTCACTTTCCTTCGGTTTCCTGGTTGTAAAGAATTCCTGCATTGAATTAGTTATGTGAGTTGTGGCTCCAGAGTCAATCCACCAAGTATTAGAAGAAACTTCAGCAAGATTTGATTCATAACATAAAAAAGAAAGATTCATACCTTTCTTTTCGAACCAAGCTTTTCTCTTGTTGCAATCCTTCTTCACATGTCCTTTTCTGCCACAAAAGTAGCATTTGATAGTGAAACTCTTTCCATGACCCTGGCTACTTTCCCCAGGTTCATTCCCTTTCTTTGGTGGAAACCTCTTACCTCTTCCATACTTTCCCTTCTTGTGTATAGCTCCTTGAGTTACTGCTAACACCGAGTGATGTCCTTCTTGCCTCAGTCTCACTTCCTCTTGAATGCACATATTAGTCCGCTCATTCAGATTCCACTTATCCTTATAAGTATTATAGTGAATCTTGAATGGTCCGAACTGAGGAGGAAGTGAGTTGAGGATGAACTGTACCAAGAAGGATTCATCTACTTTCATTCCCAGTGTTCCTAACTTTGCAGCTTTATCAGTCATATTGAGGATATGTTGTTGGACTCCTCTGCTACCATCATATTTCATGGTAGTTAACTCAGCCATAAGAGTGCCAGCTAATGACTTATCAGCAGATTTAAAACGTTCTTTTACAGCAGTTAAAAGTTCTGAAGCGTTAGCAGTCTGAGGGAGTGAAGTTTTGATGTTGTTGGCAATGGTCATTTTAATGAACATGAGACTGAGTCTGTTCGACCTTTCCCAGGGTTTAGCATGACTAACCTGATCTGCTGTACTTTCAGCAGTGATTTCCTCAGGTTTCTCAACTAGAAGAGCCATGTCAAGATCTAGTACACCCAGTGTGAATTGGACATGCTCAAACCATTCAGAAAAGTTTGTATCATTCAGGGCTGGAATGCTAGATGCATGAGAGTGAAGGGAAGTGGGAACGTTCACTGAAACAAAATAGGACAATGCTCACATTGCCTTGAATCAATACAAAAACATTAAATTTTATGAAGATGAATTATTGATATCACTTTGATTTCTCCTTTGGGCGAAACCTAAGCATATCCAACATTCACTCTATAGGTGAGACCTTTTATCATCTATGTAGGTCTAATATAATTTATGCCACTTAGACAGTAAGTCATGTTACCTTTGGGTATCCAATTCTATACTACTAAGTTGCATAAATTACACTACCCTACCCGGTTCGTAATTATTTGAAAGAGACTTCCTTTGGGCAAGTCTCAATCTCCTAAGTAGAACCGCCATCGAGAATATTATTGACTTTAATGTCACCCTTATTGACAAAACTTTTATGTAGTTGTATATTCATAAGGCTTACTAATGTAGGTCACTTTGGCAACTACTAAATCAATAAACCGTATGAATATAAAACTAACCAATAACATTCTCTAACCTTTTATTTGAGTTATTCCATAATATACTCCAATGTTAACACTTGACCAATATCAATCAATATTAACACCGTAACATTAAATGTGTAACATACATTTATGATTGAATTTAAACAAACATTAGTCGACTGGTCAAGGTAAGCCAAGTCGACTAGGGCCAAGTCAAGTCGACTATAAAGGAATTTATAGTCGACTAGGGTCAAGTCAAGTCGACTATAAATTAAAGGTTAGTCGACTAAGGCAAAGCAAGTCGACTCCTGCAGGAAGGTTAGTCGACTGACAGAGAAACAGAGAACCACACAACTCTCGGGTCAACCTGTTAGTCGACTTGGGAAAGGGGTTAGTCGATTATACTAGTTATTAGTCGACTAATCAAAAGTCAAGTCGACTAAACAGTAAAAAACAGAGAGTCATTAATATTCTGGAAGGAGACCTAGTCGACTAGTGGTTCGGGCAAGTCGACTAACAGTCGACGAAACAGAACACTAATAACTGTTTATCGACTGAAGCCTTATCAATGGGAAAAATTAGGGTTTGAAATACAACCAATAATTAATTCAGGTCCAAGTGATTACACAATTAGAGGAATATTAATAGAATTAGTGAAGGAAATCTACTAAATCCTCTTTAAAATTCTACATGGAATGATCAATATTTACAAAACCTAATTTTTCCATCTTGAAACAATTAATCATGGCAAAACCTAAATTGTCCATAATCTTAATTCTGAGATGCATAGATTCTAAACAAAGCTCTGATACCAAATGTTAGAGATTAAAATACTCAAAGAAATTTCATAACAAAATCATCTATCATGGATCTAGAATCTATATACATCCTAAAAATAAATACATAAATAAATACATATCTGAAGCCATATCAAGAGGATGATGAAGAACGATTGTTAATGATCTCAGTCCCTTTCCTTTGATTCTTGCAAACCCTAATCTGTAAACCCTTTCTTCTCTCTGTCTCCTTTCTTTGCACAAACCCTACAAACTGTAAAGTGATGGATCCCTTAAAAAAAGGGGGGGTTATTTTCTTTTCAAGAGGAGAGAAGAGAGTCTACATTTGCAAATAACCCATGAGATAAAACCACCCATCATGGCCCTTTATATCTCATATGATTATAAACTTATATAAATGTAACCATTATATTTGAGCATACATTAAATATCAGTTAGCCATAATTATGGAATCCAATTGATTAATAAAAGGTTAGTGGGCCACTTAATATGAGACTAACAATGCATTCCAGTACGCCCAGCAATCCGAATAAAGTAGACCATATACAAGCCTTACTACGTACTTGTTCGCAAATGCTCCATGCATCAGCGAGGAAAATACCATTGATGGGATGAGCAGCACAAAGCTAAAACACCTTCTGATACAGTGCAAAATTTATTCCGAGCAGTTTCTTTATCCTCACTGCAAGGTTTAAAAAAAAAACAGAGAAAGGAAAAGAGTTCCCAAGCAAAAGACAGAAGTCTCTTTTGTGCAGGCTCCAAAAATATTTTTATGTTATATGATATCTAATCACAAACTTATGTCTGACAACACCGACATCTCTATGCTCACATCATATAAAAAGTTTACAAACATTCGATTATTTTTCTTTGTGGTGTTTTTTTTAGAGAGAAAGAACAATTGTAGTTATAAATTATCATGTGGAGAGGGCTGGCCTTGCCTGAGACCTGAGAATAAGCTCAGGAAGTATTCAACTTTGCCCTTTTGAGAATTTTATGTTGATGTGTCTTGAATAAAAACAATAACATAGCTCACGTGAAAGTTCAAACTATTGTTTTATAAATTGCCATTTTTGACTAGATGGTAGCTGTAACGCCCGATCCTAAGGATACGGAGACGTTATGGCGACGTACATACGCGAGGTGAAAACACCCTCACGCGTACGTTAAGCCTCAGTACAGGACATAATCTCCATATAGACAAGGGTTCCAGTAGGAAATAAGTAAAAGAATACCTGCAGAAAGGGGTTAGGAATCATGACAGATATAAAAATAGGGATAAATAAGATAAGAAAAAGAAATCACTAATCCTGGAAGATGTCGCCGGTACCGGGCGACACCAGTTTTGCCAGATTTTCAATAAATTCAGAAAAATCCCCAAAAATACCCTAACGTAGATAATACGAGTCTAAGACATATGGTGAAAACGGATTCTCAAAATATAACTCCGTTTGAGAATTAAAAATCGTAGGGCCGATTATCGGTATCGGTCGACGCCGCTACGGAGATTTTCCAAAATAATCCAGAAAAATTTCAGAAAATCCTGAAAAATCTAAAATATTAGCAAATTATTTTTGAAACTGAAATCAGCTCAATCGGAATATCACGGAGGTCAAATCAACAATATACGTCAGGGGTTACAGTAGCTTGTCATTTTTGACTAATGGTGGAAACATGATTAATGGCATACTATTCCGCCTTATGGCTTGTCTCCATGGAAAATGTGTGCAAGAATTGGGATGAAATAGTTCAACACTTCTTTGCCTATAAATAAGCATCACATTGCAGGGGATTAGAAGCAAGGAGGAGAGAACGAGAGAGTGTAACAAAACATTGTATTATCCTCTCATTTCTCTTGTCATTTATCTTCTTTTTGTTAAGTCCTGATGAGTTGGCTTTCATTGGGTATGGTTTAAAGTGAGATTGGAGTTATGATCTCTTGTATTCTCCCCTCTTTATTAGTGGATTTTATTGCTGTCTTCTCCCATAGATGTAGGTCATATTGACCGAATCATGTTAAATCATGGTGTGTTGTCCCTCTTTATTTTTATTAGCTTGCACTTGCCATCTCTTATATTAGAAGCTCACTGCTTCAACAAACTGGCATCAGAGCTAGTGTTATTTTCTTGTAGGTTTCAAGATGGCTTTGGTGAAATACAAAGTAGAGAAATTCAACGGAAGGAATAGCTTCAGTTTGTGGAGAGTTAAGATGCGAGCTCTCTTGGTGCAGTAAGGCTTGTTGAAAGTCTTGTCCGGTAAGGACAAGTTGTCAGAATCTATGTCCGAAGATGAGAAGGAAGAACTCGAGATGAAGGCGCATAGCGTCATAACTTTGTCTAACCGATAAAGTTTTGCGGGAGGTTACCGATGAAGATACTGCTGCCGGTTTATGGCTCAAATTAGAGAGCTCTACTTGAAGTAGCGCATCTTCACCTTTTGCATGAAGGAAGGTATGCCAATTAAAAACCACCTAGATGAGCTCAAATTCTCATGCATTTGAAAAATATTGATGTTAGAATAAATGAAGAAGATCAAGCTCACATCTTATTATGCTCATTGCCTCCTTCCTTTGAAAATTTTGTTAATATTATGCTCTCTGGTAAAAATCCACTTTCTTTAAAAGATGTCAAATTAGTCTTACACTATAAGGAGTTAAGATAGAAAGTATCAGTTGAAGGAAGTGAGGATCAAGCTAAAGGCTTGTTCGTCCGGGTTGTACAGAGAAGAGTATGAAAAAATCTCGAGAAAAATTTAGATCTAAATCTAAGTTAAAAAAATATTGAGCGTCACTATTGTCATAAGTATGAACGCTATAAAAGAGATTGTTTTAAGCTCAAAGAAAAAGAGAAGAAAGATATTAGGAGGAAATCTCGAGATAAGAAATCTTTGGTTGTTAATGTTACAGAAGAAGCCTCTACAACACATGAGTTTCTTTCAGTTACCGTCTTTGATGCCCGTTCACGAGATGAGTGGATTCTTGATTCAGTTTGTTCTTATCACATATGTCCCCACAGGGACTGGTTTGTGACCAAGCAGCCAATTGATGGTGGTAATGTCTTCATCTTAAATAACATGTCCTGCAAGACAATTGGTATTGGGTCAATCAAGATTAGGATGCACGATGTTATTGTTAGAACATTGAGTAATGTTTGGCATATGCCGGATTTAAAGAAAAAAATAATTTCTTTGAGCACCCTTAACTCCAACGGCTATAAGTTTTCAGCTGAAGATGGAGTTTTGAGAGTTAGTAAAGGCTTTCATGTTGATGAAAGGAAAAAAGGTGAATACCCTTTGTATCCTTCAAGGTAGCACGTGACAAGTGTTGCTGCTGTGTCAATGTCAGAAGACCCAGACTTAGATACCACTCATTTGTGGCATATGTGGTTAGGTCATATGAGTGAAAGAGAACTAGATGTGTTGAGTAAGTAAGGTTTACTTTGTGGCTAGAAAACAGGAAAGCTTGACTTTTGTGAACACTGTGTTTTTGGCAAACAACACAAAGTTTCTTTTGGTACAGGTGTTTACAGGACTAAAGACACCTTAGACTATATTCATTCAGATGTTTGGGTCCCTCTCAAGTTCCATCCAAAGGTGGAGCTAGTTATCTTCTGACTTTAATTGATGATTATTTCAGAAAAGTTTGGGTGTATCCTCTCAAGAATAAGAGCGATGTGTTTGCTACCTTCAAGCTATGGAAGACTATGATCGAAAAGCAAAAGGGAAAGAAGGTGAAGTGCCTCAGGACCAACAATGGAATAGAGTTCTGTTTCATGGAGTTTGATCAATTCTGCTAAAATGAAAGAATTGTGCGGCAGCGTACAGTTTGATACACACCATAACAAAATGGAGTTGCAGAAATAATGAATAAAACACTATTAGAAAGGCCTCGATGTATGCTCTCTAATATTGGTTTGTCAAAATACTTTTGGGCCGAGGCGGTAAATACAACTTGCTATTTGGTAAATCAGTCTCCCTCTACAGCTATTAATTTTAAGACTCATGAGGAGGTATGGTCTAATACCCCTGCTAATTACTCTCATTTACGAGTATTTGGTTGCCCTGCTTATTTTCATATAAATGATGGTAAGTTTGAACCTAGGGCAAAGAAAGTTATATTTCTTGGTTATGCTACTGGGGTGAAGGGATACAGGTTGTGGTGTGATTGAGGTAAAACCTACACACAAAATACCGAATTTTAGAACTTTAAAATAAAAAGTACAAGTGCTTAATTCTACCGTGATAGCAAGTGGCTATGCGGGTCGTGATCCACAAGGGGGAATGCGATGAAAGCTTTTCGGTGTTTTGTTTAATAACAAAGAATTGTGCTCGTTTTTTAATTGAAAAGAGAATAGAAAGAAGGAGATAATTAAAGAGAAATTGTAACTTTGGAGAAGACTTTGGAGAAGGTGATTTAAAAAACTTTGAAAATTGTTTGGTTGTTTTAAATATAAGAAGAAGAAAATCTGGGCTCACTATCTCACTACTCAACCGTTTATTCTTCTATTGAAATTCTTAGTGCCTCAACTTGATCATAGGCAAAACTTAAGGTTGACTTTAAAAAGTTGGAAGTAAAGCATATAAGATGGTTGAAAAAGTTAACTCTTTTTTTAAGAAACCGTTTTAAATCGAATGTTAAATCATCAAGCGCGAAGAAGCAAGTATGAGATAAAAACAAGTTCAAGAGACGTTCTTAAAAGAAGTATGAGTTTAAAAATCTAAATCCATCCTCATGTGCCTTCAAGAACACTTTCAAGAAGAAAGACTTTAAGTTAGGCATGCAAATGACTCATTGGGTCTTTTTTATTAAAATCAGAAAAGAAGAAGAATTGGAGAGAGCTACAATAGTGAGCCCAGAAAATCGATTTAGCTACTCATGAAAATTAAAGAAAAATGCAAATAAATAACGCAAGACATATCGTAAAATGAGTGGAAGAAAAAGTAGCTCGATTCTTGTAATGATGTCACTTCAATCTTCAAGTACAAGCACTCAATTCCTCTCTCTCATAAGTATTTGTACTGAACTATAAATTACAAAATAAAAATACAACTTTTTTGCTATCTAACAAAGAGCCTAAACCTTAAAGTATAAATAAAATTCTAATCCTAGTCTTCGCTCCTTTTTTCCCTGTTGAAACTGGTATTTATAGGGAAAAACCAGAGGGGGGAGATCCGGGAAGATTGGGGGAGCAAATGCTCCCCCAACTGGCACAACAAACCCGCGAAAATGTAGCTAGGGCCGCGTTTTCGTTGCCTTGGTGTGGCCAGTTGGCCACACTCAGTTGGATGGCTCTCCTGATTTGGTGATTCTCCTGTATTTTCTTCTGGTTTTCTCGTTTCTGCTCCAGGATTTGACGAAACAGCCTTTGATTCTTGGCTTCAACCGTTTGATTTGGGAGGATTCTTTTCAACCGATTTTCAACCTCTTTGATATGCCAAGATTTTGCCCTGATTCCTTGTTTTCGAATTTATTCTGAATTAAATCAGAATTTGGTGGGTTTTTGGATTTGTTTCTCTTTCCTTTCTTTTAGCAATTGGGCCTACATTAAAAAAAGAAGAAGAATACTTATTAATATAATTTATTAGCTAAAAAGTATGATAAGGTGATAATGTATATGCAAAATATGTGACTGATCACACCCCCACACTTATCTTTTGCTCGCCCTCGAGCAAAACATCAGACTAATTTTAATCAATTATTAGACCATTTTCACAGGTCACTCGATTGCACTGAGCATGTGCAACAAGCCGTTAAACATTTAGGTTACCCCTAGAGGACGAATTTTATCTCGTGAGGGTTTTCAGTGGATTGCACCCACAAGATCCATAAAGAAAGAGAAAAAAGTTAGTATTTTTAAAAAGCATTTTGAAAAGAGAAAATATTTGAAGTATATGTGTGAGAGTTTAAGTAATGTATAAGTTATAGGAATATCAAATTTTTCATTCCTAAACTTAGTATCTATTCAACAACATGTCATCAATCAAAGTAAGGAGTCAAATTGTTTTTTCTCATCTAGTCTATTAATTTACCCTAAGTCATATGCACCATCGTGACTGTGAAGTTTGACTAAGGTTCTTTAACATTAACTCCTATGCCTTATTTATATTTATTTTTGGCGGAATTTATTCCTCAATTTCATTAGGCTTTCTAATTTGCCCATGTAACGAGCCTTTAGTTGGTAACACCCAAACCGGACAGTTTTAGGGCACCAAGTGAGAAAACACCCCTAAGGAATTAAATACTCGAGCAGATGAGGCTACAAAACCAAGGTATTTATAAAATGTATCCCTTTTAGGCTTGAATACTTATGCTTCATGAGGCACAAATACCCAGCTTAATCAGAGGATTTATATATATATATTTTCAAACTTATCTAATTATCTTTTGCATAAATACCAAGGCTTGCTTAGGCCAAAGCACCTAACTAATCAATAATTAGATTTGTTTATTTATTATTATTTTTTCATATAGTTTTTTCTTTTTTTATAAGGCGTAAGAGTCTTTGTTTTTAAACTCTAAGTGTGTAAGTGTATAAAGTGTGTATATTTCATCAAGATAAAGATCATGACTAAATTACTTTCACAAATTTTCTTCCTAACCCTAAAAATCAAACAAGTCATCTTATTTTGACCAAGTGTAAGAAATCCTAGTTATGATTTTCCTATTCCTTAAAATTGACTTAATTTCTTACAAAAATATATCAAAATATTGTTCTTACCTTTCAAAAAAGTTTATATATATATATATATATATATATATATATATATATATATATATATATATATAAATTTTACATTTTTTTTACATTTTATTTTTTTTTGAAGTTATACTAGTCATGTTAGAACCCTCCCCCACACTTATCTTATGCATTGTCCCCAATGTATGAAAGAAATGTATACATGCATGAAATGAAATGTAAAAGAGGTGCATATATTATATAAAAATATGTACAATATCAAGTTTCTCTCACACCTAGATCTGTTTCGGTCTTATCCCTCTAGCTTTCTTCCCGTCATTCCAATGGGTTCTCTCTTTATAGGGCATAGTGGGGAGGCTAAATTTTCTGTCATTTTAGCTCTCTTCCTCCCTAGTCTCAACTTCTTTAGGTTTTCCTTCCTCACATTTCTATATTCATTATTCAAAAATTGATCACCACCACACTTCTCAGTTGGAACTTCCTCACTATGAGTGCCTAGAAATTCTAACTCAGTTCCATATATCTCCTTAAAGCTTAGGTCAACACTTTCCCCTAGAGATGTGTAATTATTCAAAAGATCCCTAGTTGGTTCATCCAAACGCATGAGTTCTTCTTCAAAGAGGTTTTCAAAAAGTATGTCAATCGAAGGTTCTTGAATTATATCCTCATGCGATATATTATTGGTTGGCTCATTGAAAGTGAAGATATTCAAATCAGATTTCCCCTTTTTAAAGGGTACTCTAACATTAGAATCTCTGACATATGCCTTCTCATCAATATAATCACATTCATTCGTAAATAATTCATTAAGAAATAGCGACTCATCTTCTATATCTTCACTCTCTTCATCACAATTATTTTCAACAAAGTTTACCTCAAATGTTTGATCTCTTATCTTACGAGGTTATTTTTCTAGGTTGAAGACATTGACTTCTCTAGTCATGTCCCTAAAAGTTAACCTCATGGACACATTCCTACAATTGATGATGGCATTGGCAGTAGCAAGGAATGATCGCCCTAGGATAACAGGAGTTTGAGCCCTATGATTGGAGTTAGACACAGGTTGTGTCTCTAGAACTATGAAATCAATAGGGTAAATAAAACTCCCCTACCCGAATAAGGACATCATTAATCTCCCCTTTAGCAACTTTCACTGAACGGTCAGCCAGTTGGATAGTCACTCGAGTTGGACTAAGATCGCCCAAACCGAGTTGTTGATAAACTGAGAATGGAAACAAGTTGATACTTGCCCCCAAGTCAAGAAGGGCACGACTTATCTCGGCTTGTCCTATTGTGCAGGCAATGGTTGGACTACCTGGATCCTTGTACTTAATAGGGATCGTGAAAAATCACCTAGAGGGGGGTGAATAGGTGATTATGCTAATCTAATGAACTTAATGCGGAATTTAAAAACTAATTACAATTAACAAGAGATACACACTCAAACAAGCCAAGCAAATAATTCTAAATGAACAATATAAATTTATGCAAGGCACAATAGTAAAGAGAGAGAGATAGAGTAAGAGCCAAGGGATCAAGCGCAAACAACAAGATATGTTTCGAGGTTCGAGCACCCAGCTCTACATCCCCGCCTTCACCCAGAAGGATTTTAAGTCCACTAGCTTGTCCACAAAGGACTCCCACAAAGGGAACCTCCACCAAGGATTTGGGGCAATCACAATTACAAGAGTACCCAACTCCTCTCCTTACAAACACAACCTCCTCCTTGAGGCACAACTCCAAGCCAACAACAATCACCTCACAACTTGAGGGATTAGCACAAACCAATACAAGAATCACCTCACAACTTGAGGGATACAACCCAAAGGTACAAAACCAAGAAAAGATTGGGTTTACAACTTGGTGGTCAAAATAACAACCACAAACAATCTCTTTCTCCCACACAAAGATCCTATAGAATAAGAAAGTAGATGTAGCTCAAGTGTGGAGAAAACCAATGGAATGGAAATCAAAATCACAAAGAAAATCCTTGAGAAAAACTGAAACCAAGATATAGAAGTTGAATCAAAACTCTTTTCCCAAAAATCCTTTTCTTTGATATTCCAAACCCTAGCAAAAACACCAAATAGATTGTTCAATATAAAGCCCAAAAACTTCTTTTGATTGCTGTGAAAACACTAGAGAGTCAGGAAAAATTCGCACAAAAAAATCTTAGAGAAAAACTCTTTCCAATAGGGTATTTATAGCCCCTAGAAAAATATAGCTGTTGGCAGCCAAATCTGCCAAAAATACCCTGCCGGTCGACCGTCCAACGGTCACATTTTGACCGTTGCTAGCTACCGGTCGACCGCCCGGTCGACCGAAACAAACAAAGACTAGCCTGCATACAGTCGGTCGACCGTGCGGTCGGCCGGCCCAATAGGCAGCCAGCGTGCACGTATCCGTGCACGTCGGTCGACCTTAACGGTCGACCGGCTACTTGGTGCGGCCGACCGTTCGGGTCGACCGACCTAGCCTGGCAGAGGCTGTTCTGGTCAGAAAAACTAAATAATTAAATATCCTATAAAATCCCATTAAATCTCTAAAAATCCACAAAAATGGTTTTATCATTTTTCATTGAAATACAAACTTGTGTTAAAAAGTTTAACACAAATTTCAAACATCTTGAACTATTTTTGTGTTATAGAAATTTTGCAAAAAACCAAAAACTGTATTTTCTAAAACTTGAATTTTGAATAGAAAATACATTTTGTCCAAAACTTATCCAAATACAAAAACATGATATTTAAACACTATTGAAGCATAATGCATATGGATAGAAAGCCAATATACATGAAACATATATATCATAGTTTTTGTCTATAATTCCAAAAATGAGTTTTGTTAAAACACAAAACCTAAAACACATGAATAGGTATATCAAAGTAAGTTTGTCTAAGTAGTTGAAGCATGCATGTATATAAAACAAATCTAATATACATTAAACCATGTAAACTTGTTTTGAATAATATCTATTCATGAAAACCAAGATCGGTTAAACCTAAAACCGAAAAACCGAAAACCAATATCCAAAACATGAAACGTGTGTGTTGTGAACTTGAGCTTATCATACTATTCTATCTTTACAATTTGGATCTAAACACAAAACTAAATTATGGTACCGATGTCTTCTTGTAGAGCGCAATCTCCAAGCCGACTCGATCCAAAAACTCCTTGATCCACCGAGCAAGTGCTATATATGATCTTCGACGCTCGGCCTCTTGAATCAACATGTGAAAGCTTCCAAATCATCTTGTTGAAGCTAATCACCAACTAATAATTTGATTAATGATCTGAAACTAAAATCACAAGATTATTAGTACACATAACTACATGAGTTAATCATCATCAAAACTAGAGTGGAAGGCATCTGGGCCAACAATCTCCCCCTTTTTGATGATGACAAAACTCATGGAGTTATATATGCATGGATTAAAGTTAAGCTTCAAAGAAGCTCCCCTTAACTCATGCATAAACAAATAAGCAATAAATATGCAATGAATATCAAACATGAAACATGAAACATGCATATCTATGCATAAACAATAAAAGGTTCTAAATACCAATGAAATGTTCAAAAACAAAACATGCTCTAGATACCAATTACAAAACATGCTCTAGATACCAATTAAAATTAGACTAAATTAAACTTAATATATGCAAAGCATAAACATGCATATATAAACTATAATCTTTCTCCCCCTTTTTGTCAATCATCAACAAAGGGGTAAAAACCAAAACAAAACAAAATCTTCTCCCCCTTTTTAATACAAAGAAACAATCAATAAGGGGTAAAAGTAGAACCAAATCAATAAATTTTTCTCCCCCTTTTTGTTCGAAATAATGAATCAATGAGGGGTTAAAAGCAATAAAACAATGTTCTCCCTTTTGTCTAAAACAAAAACAAAGTCAATTTGGGGTGACAATCAATTACAGTACCAATATGTCAAAGAATAGCATCTTGATACTAATTGAAAGGAAACAAACAAAAAATATTGATACCAATTTTAAACAAAACACATGAAAATCTTGATACCAATTTGAAATTAAACATAATGAATTTTGAATGTCTAAACAAAATTTTTGATACCAATTGTAAATATTTTTCATTTTGAACATATGATACCAGTTTAAATTTTCAATCATAAAGTATGAGAGTACAAATACCAATTGAAAAATAAAATTAAATTTTCTCCCCCTTTATGAAATACCAACTAAAACAATGCGTAGGCTTGATACCAATTTAAAAGTAATCAATTGAAAAAAAATTGAAACTCAAGCTTAGCATAAACACAAACATATATATGTACGGAAAATAGATACCAATAGAAATTGATATTCTTGGAATAGAAAGCATACATACATATAAACATATATGTGAAATCACCTAGAGGGGGGTGAATAGGTGATGGCTATATGTAATATGGCAACAATGCGGAATTTAAAAATTCTACTTGACAAACTGCTCAAATTAAAATACTAGCAATAAGCACAACAAGTAATGCAAGAAATAGAGGAGTTGAGTTTAGAGAAAATCCGAGCAAACGCAAACACAAGTATATGTTTCCGAGGTTCGAGCCACGCTCTACGTCCCCGCCTTCACACTTGAAGGATTTCCACTATTGTTGATCCACCGGATCTCCAATACAAGGACACACTTGTCCGATCACTTGTGATGCCGCAACACCACCCGGAGCACACTAGCTCGCCTTGAGGCCAATGCCTTTACAACTTCACTCAAGAAGAAAATGATCACACTTGATCACAAAATAGCTCACTTGCACAATCCTATAACCAATATGTAGATGTAGAAATTTGGGATTGTGTAGTGCAAAATCTAGAGAGAAGTAGAGGTATAGGCTTCAAATGGGTGTATGGAAATTTTGGCTTTGAAAATCTTTTCTCAAATAAAAGCTTGAAAGAATTGATGTGAAAATTGATTTGTAAATTTGTTATTAAATTGGTGTCTTATCATGTTGAAGTGACCCACTATATATAGGGGTTGAAAAACTGGGTAAAACAGCAAGAGAGATTCGTTGGGGTGAGATCCCAACAAAATCTGTCAAAAAATAGAGCTATTGGAGTCTGTCAGGATTTCTGATAGCTGCCGGTCGACCGGGCGGTCGACCGCCAACGGTCATATTTTTGACCGTTGGGGGACTACGGTCGACCGTCCCGGTCGACCCGAACAAACAGAGAGCACTGTAAGTGCTCCGGTCGACCCGAGAGGTCGACCGACGGACACACATGCACAGCGTGTACGTCGGTCGACCTGGGCGGTCGACCGGTTCCTGTCAGTTCTGAAAAATCAGAACTGCAGAAAACCAGAACTAGGGACTTTGGTTTTGGTCTCTTGGTTTGGGGTTTAGGACCTTGTAAAAAATAGGAGTATGACCATATGTCACTACCCTAACATGTTAAAACATTTTGATAAAATTTCTCTTTGATAAAAACTTGTTTTTCTCAAAAATCAATTTTTCCAAAACTTAAAGTTTCTAAAAACAAATTTCCAAAAACATGTAAACTGTAAATCTAAGTTGGAAATCAAATTTGAAATTATTTTTGAAGCCATAAAACAAACTGAAGTGTGTGTAAGTGACAATCCCATAAATCTACTTCTAACATCTAGTTTTGACAAAAAGTCTAAAAGAAAAATAAAAATACAAATCTTGAACTTGACTTGGTCTCTTCTTTGTCTTGATCTTGACTTGGTCTATTCTTCAAAAACGTGTTCCCGAAGCTTTCTAATGTGCTAGCTTAGGAATGCAAATCTTTATGCGACGTTCAAACTTGTGAGTCTTAATAGTGGAGCCATCAAATCAACCTGTTTAACCAGAAATACTTTTAAACAAAGTTGTTAAATACATAACTAAATATGGTTTGTTATCATCAAAATATTCAACGGGATATTGGGCTAATGGACTTTGGGCCAACAATCTCCCCTTTTTGATGATGACAAAACATATATAGTTATCACAAATATTTTGGGTAGAGACTTCAAATGAAGCTCCCCCTCAACACATGTATATACAAAAATATGCTCAAGGCATAGATACATAGCACAAATGATAAATGGCAATACTCATCCACAATACTCATATCCATGCCAAAAGTACTCATGTCATAAAAGATAACATATTTTTATAAAAACACAACATGAATAGAAAAAGATGTCCATACACAATACAAAGAAAAAGATGTCCATACACAATACAAAGATACATGTCCACCATACATAGGATGTCCAAGCACACATAATACCAAAAAAAAAGAAAAGGATGTCCAAACACATAATACCAAACACAAAATATCAAACACAAAATATGAGTACAAAATACAAAGTCTCTCTCAAGAAATAACTCTCCCCCTTTTTGACATCATCAAAAGGGGCAGATCACTCAGCACCACCACCAGCAGCATCATCCTCTGAAGAACTCTCCTCAGCGTCGCCTTCCTCAGACGAACTCTCCTCAGTGTCACCCTCTGCCATCGTCTCATCATCATCATTATCATCATCATCATGACCTACCTCCTCTGGATCGATACCAGCAACTCCTGGCTGTGGAGGTGGAGCCGCTGTAGGGTCTCTGATTGGAAATGGAGGGCCGGAGGAAGGAAGAGGACGAGAAATGGACGTGGGATCTGGACCAAGCATGTCGAACTTCGCAAATAGTGTCCCAAATTGCGAATCCACGAATCTCATGGCGTTCGCAAAGTAGGTCATGTCATTGCGAATTTTCTGGAAACGCGAGTCCATATCTACGCGAAGGGCTGTATCATGCTGCACAAAACGCTGCTCAATCCAAGTCTGTTGCTCATGGAACTGAGAGCGAATCTCCGACGAAATAAAAGACTGAAGCTCAGGAGATAAAGAGGGTCCTGGAACAGAGGAAGTCCCTGGGACGGAAGAAGATCCTGGGGCTGGAACAGGAGTGGGCTGCTCAGAAGGGGCTCGACGAATCTGAGCCTGCATCCTCTTCAAAAGGGTGCAGTCCAGGTTAACAGAGGGTTCGGAGGGAGTCTCCGAAGAGAGATCAAATCCTAAATGTTTAAGGAGATAAGTAATGAGCATGCCATAGGGCAAATGCCTACCGTACATGCGAATCTGATCAGAGGCCATGTGAGAGGCAATAAAGTGGGGAAAATTAACCTTAATGCCTTTCAGAAGGCAATAGATTATCAAAGGAACTGGCCCCTAGCATGGCTGTACTCTCCTGATTTAGGCAAAATGTTGTAGAAAACAAATTTGGCTAGGACTTAGGCGGTGAACGTGAACTTGTTCACTTCCTCATTCCTAACCAAACCGGGATTGTCAGTCCCGTGGATCAAAGAGGAGGCGGTGAGCGCAGACTCACCGTCCGGATACTCAAAATCATGAAAATCAAAGTTGTAAACATCGACTCCTCCAGAGGAGAGATGCAGAATATCAGCAAATTTGGAAAGGGGAATGTCAATATCCTTCCCAAGAACACGAGACCTCACATGATTTCCCTCAAAAGCAAAATTAGCATAAAAGTACTGCACTAATGAGGGGTACACGGGTTCCCTAATGGCCATGAATTTGTTCAAGGAATTTCTTTTTAGGATACGGAGGATGTGGAGATGTTCAAAGTCTTTTAAGATGACGCATCTCCCTGAAATGACAGCTTTCTTAGAAAGTATGATATAACGATTTTCAGCTAGTTCATTCACAAAAGGGTCTTATAGGTTTAGGAGTGGTGGAAGATGAGGGACAATACTTTTTCCCTTATCAGACCTAGATCTTTTTGACATTTTGGGATAAAAAGTGATTTTTAGTTAGATTTTTAAGGTAGTTGGATATGGCTTGATCTAAACAAAAGAGACCTAAAAAAACTTTGACAAGGAATAAGATTCTTAAGGCTAGAAAGCAAGATTTGAACAAAAGAAGGATTTTTACCTGAGTTGAGAAAAACCCTAACCCTAGATCTTGAAATCCCTGAAATCTGTTGTTGAGGAGGCCCTGAGACAGCAGATCTAACCCACACGGAGTGATTCCAACGTGGGTTTTGAAGGAATTTGAGAGATTTTGAGTAGGGAGAATTTTTGGAGAAAAAGGGAAGAAAGGAGCTCGTCGGTCTGGTGAGAGGAAAGTGAGAGAGACAGTGAAATAAATAGCAGATTTGGGGCTGAAATCGACGCACGGTCGACCGGGCCGGTCGACCTGAAAAACCCGAGAGCTCTGTAACCCAGAGCGGTCGACCCGGGCGGTCGACCCAGAAAACCCGAGAGCACTGAACTCGGAGCGGTCGACCGTACGGGTCGACCGACGACAGAGAGCAAAAATTTGTTCTCTTTCAGGCAATGTCGGTCGACCGGAGTTGTTGCCGGTCGGCCGGCTTTGCCCAAAAGCTGAGAACAGAAAGAGCTCCAAAAAAAAAATTTTAAATAAAACTATTTTACAATTAAATAGGGTATATATAACATACAAAAATACAACAGTATTTTTAAATCTTCATTAGGTTATCATATCAACCAAAAATATTCACACAAAACATTTTATTTAATTTTCATACAAAAACAAAGTTTTAGAGATGTTGAAGCCGAATACCCGGTGACGGGTTCTGAACTTCATCCTCTTGATTCTTCTAGATATGAGTTGAGGTGCGCAATTGCCATCTCTAAGGTATTTGCTTGAATATGAAATTTTACAAAATTTATTTCTTAGTTTTGAAAATACAATGTGTATATATAAATAAGCTAGTCTAGGCATGGCATGTAGACATACAATGGACATGGTATAAAAGACAAGATATTAAAACATAGCATATACACAATCATGATAGGGATGTAAGTTTACACTATCATATATCAATGTATCATAAAAGTAAACTAACGATCCTATACATGTGTATATATATAACCAAATAAAAACTTTTAAAATGGAAAAGTTACCAAGCATGGGCAATCTCCAAAATAGGTGCCTCCATGATAGCGATGCAAATGCGATGTGTTCTTTGAGCTTAGTTGCATCCACCACCCGGGCACCGTCTCCCCCTAAGTCTTGGAGGAAGAAGATCCACCTGCATCATCTAAATTTGGTGGGTCTTTTGGTACCCATATCTTTTTGGGTCCTTTTGGATTAGTACCGGGACGAACCCAAACATATTTATTATGCACATTATTTTTAGCAAAACAAAACTTTTCTAAATGGCCTTTACGGCCACAATGCGTGCAAATGTAAATTCTACCACTACCATACATGTATGCATGTTTATGTGTGTGTGCATGTCTCCGTGCATGTGCATGGTGAGTGTGTTTTCCTTGGGTTACTCCCTTAGGAAACCTAGATGCAAATTTATTTAGATCAAAAGCACACTTTTTAAGAGTTGAATCTAGAACATCAACTCGCTTTTACATTTTCACAAAATCATTTTTATTACATGATGCAATAGAAGTTTTTCCTTTACAAACTATTTTGTAATTTTCAAAAGCACTTTTTATTTTCTTAAAAGCACAAGATAAATCATTTTTCTCTTTTTCAATAATATTAATTTTATCTTTTAAAGACTCATTTTCCCTTTTTAGTTTCTTATTATGAGATTGAGAAATCTCATACCTATGTTGTAGTTCTTCGAAAAATTGAGCTAACTCATCTATAGTCAACTCATCCTCATCCAAAGTGTTATCGATTGTTACCTTCGAAGCATCGTCTCCATGTGCCATGAAGCACATGTGTGCGGCGTCGTTCTCCTCTTCGGATTCTGACTCCGTGTCATCCCACGTGGCCACCATTGCTTTCTTCTTCTTATGGCCGTTCTTGGAGGTGGTTGCTTGAAGAGCGGGGCAATCGGCAATGAGGTGTCCGATCTTCTTGCAATGGAAGCAAGGACCAGGTTCTTCTCTTTTCTTCTCAAATCTTCCTTGAGGTCTCCCTCTTCGGAAGTTGCTTTGCCTCCCCTTCTTGTAAAACATCTTACCCACCTTCCGGATGAGCATGGCAAAATCTTCATCGCAATCATCCGATGAATCATCCTCTTCATGGATGGTTGGAGTGGCTTTGAAAGCGAGGGCTTTCTTCTTGGGCGCCTCCCTTTCTTCTCGAACCTTCATTTCCATCTCATGCGTCTTGAGATTTCCAATGAAGCCGGAGAAGTCCATCTCCTCCCGATCGTTGAGTTCTTTGAGGGTCGTTGCCTTGACTTCCCAAGCTTTGGGAAGAGCTCAATGACCTTGCGAATCTTTTGGTCATTGTCGATCGTATCACCTAAAGAAGATAATGCATTAGTTATTTTGGTGAAACGGGTGAGCATGTCATCAATGCTCTCATTCTCAAGCATATAAAAGTTCTCATATTGAGAACGTAACAAGTCAATTTTTGATCTCTTGACTTGAGAAGTTCCCTCATGAGTAACAATAAGAACATTCCAAACTTCAAATACGGATTTGCAATTTATGATGCATGATAAGTCATCCTCATTTAAGGCTTGGGTTAATGCATATTGGGCTCTAGCATTAGCTTCATAATCCTTGGAGGTATCCTCGGACCATGAGCTCTCATCAGTGAGGGGTTCAATAAATTCTTTAGTAATGGACCTAGCAACCCTAACTCCTAGGGACTTAAGGAAGAGGTTCATCTTGACCTTCCATATGGGAAAGTTCAAGCCATCAAACTTTGGTGGGGACTTGATGCTAGAAAAGTCAAGTGATGCCATGGATGAATAATATAAAGCACAAAAAATGCAACTAATATAGCCAAATAGCAAGGATCTCCCTAAGGTGGTTAAACCAAATTGTAGGGTTAGGCTCTGATACCAATTGAAATCACCTAGAGGGGGGTGAATAGGTGATGGCTATATGTAATATGGCATCAATGCGGAATTTAAAAATTCTACTTGACAAATTGCTCAAATTAAAATACTAGTAATAAGCACAACAAGTAATGCAAGAAATAGAGGAGTTGAGTTTAGAGAAAATCCGAGCAAACGCAAACACAAGTATATGTTTCCGAGGTTCGAGCCACGCTCTACGTCCCCGCCTTCACACTTGAAGGATTTCCACTATTGTTGATCCCACCGGATCTCCAATACAAGGACACACTTGTTCGATCACTTGTGATGCCGCAACACCACCCGGAGCACACTAGCTCGCCTTGAGGCCGATGCCTCTACAACTTCACTCAAGAAGAAAATGATCACACTTGATCACAAAATAGCTCACTTGCACAATCCTATAACCAATATGTAGATGTAGAAATTTGGGATTGTGTAGTGCAAAATCTAGAGAGAAGTAGAGGTATAGGCTTCAAATGGGTGTATGAAAATTTTGGCTTTGAAAATCTTTTCTCAAATAAAAGCTTGAAAGAATTGATGTGAAAATTGATTTGTAAATTTGTTATTAAATTGGTGTCTTATCATGTTGAAGTGACCCACTATATATAGGGGTTGAAAAACTGGGTAAAACAGAAAGAGAGATTCGTTGGGGTGAGATCCCAACAAAATCTGTCAGAAAAATAGAGCTGTTGGAGTCTGTCAGAATTTCTGACAGCTGCCGGTCGACCGGGCCGGTCGACCGCCAACGGTCATATTTTTGACCGTTGGGGGACTACGGTCGACCGTCCCGGTCGACCCGAACAAACAGAGAGCACTGTAAGTGCTCCGGTCGACCCGAGCAGTCGGCCGACGGACACACATGCACAACGTGTACGTCGGTCGACCCGGGCGGTCGACCGATTCCTGTCAGTTCTGAAAAATCAGAACTGCAGAAAACCAGAACTAGGGACTTTGGTTTTGGTCTCTTTGTTTGGGGTTTAGGACCTTGTAAAAAATAGGAGTATGACCATATGTCACTACCCTAACATGTTAAAACATTTTGATAAAATTTCTCTTTGATAAAAACTTATTTTTCTCAAAAATCGGTTTTTTCAAAACTTAAAGTTTCTAAAAACAAATTTCTAAAAACATGTAAACTGTAAATCTAAGTTGGAAATCGAATTTGAAATTGTTTTTGAAGCCATAAAACAAACTAAAGTGTGTGTAAGTGACAATCCCATAAATCTACTTCTAACATCTAGTTTTGACAAAAAGTCTAAAAGAAAAGTAAAAATACAAATCTTGAACTTGACTTGGTCTCTTCTTTGTCTTGATCTTGACTTGGTCTTTTCTTCAAAAACGTGTTCCCGAAGCTTTCTAATGTGCTAGCTTAGGAATGCAAATCTTTATGCGACGTCCAAACTTGTGAGTCTTAATAGTGGAGCCGTCAAATCAACCTGTTTAACCTGAAATACTTTTAAACAAAGTTGTTAAATACATAACTAAATATGGTTTGTTATCATCAAAATATTCAACGGGATATTGGGCTAATGGCCTTTGGGCCAACAATATGAGTATACAAGAAATGTCAAGATTGATACCAATTGAAAGAATTCAATGATGCCGATTGAAATAACAATAATATCAAATGTATATCTCATATTACTACCTCCCAATCATGGTCCAAGTTTTAAATAATTTTTATTTTAAAGCATACATGAACATGATCTCCCATCCATCCTCCCATTGAAGGTAGGGATTTTCAAAAATTAGATTTGAAAGTAAGATTTGTTTGAAAATCTCTACCATAGTGAAGAATACGAACTAATTATAGGAAAACTTTTAAAACTAGTACGAAATCCTTCAAGTAAGGAATAAAACAAAATTGTTTTTCATGAAACACATGTAAATCACATGATCACTAAACACTCAAAGTCCATAAAGCCCATATCATAGTCTCATGAAAACAAATCATGAGTAAACTAATAAAGTGAGTGTACAAGTAAAATGTGACACATATCGACATGAAAATATTCAATTAAGCTCATATGAAATTCCTTGAAAACATGAAAACATGAAAAACTAGATTTTCATTACCAATAGAAATTACCAAAAAAAATGAAAATCATCAAAACGATTTAAACTTCAAGGTATATGTATGTCATGTACAAACTAAAGTATACATACATATCCTAAATATAATGAGTCCACAAGAGTATATGCATGAAGGCATGTGGCTCAAGGATGTACATGTATAATCAATAGTTTGGACAAGATAGACATATACATGAAGTTAAAACACATGATCATAAAACATGTTCAAAATGAGGAATACAAGTTAGAATGCATGAATCATCAAAACTAGACTATACTAGCACATTTAATGGGTACAAACAAGCATCCAAGCACAAACATATATAAAGATTTATTTGTGTCCCACTACATGTACAAGTATAAATTCTAGTCTTAATGAAAACTAACATCTAAACAAGTAATCAAATCATTAAGCATAAAACGGGATATAAATCAACATGAAAATCATAAACATGATCATAAAGAAAATCCACATGCTATTAGAATCATGAAATACATAATAGCTAAACAAATGGTGAGAACACAACAAATGGATCCATCTAAACATGGGTGATCGCAAAAACTATACATGTATGTCAAGGGTCTAATAAACATGGCATTCAACATACTAAACAAAATATGATTCAACAAAACAAAAATCATAAATATCCACATGATCATTATGTATATGCATGTGCATTAGATCTAGGGCATACATATTAGTTTAAACAAGGTGAGAACACTAAATATAGATCCATATAAAACATGGGTGTCTCAAGTAACTAAACATGTATAACACTAATCTAATCAACATGACATAAACATAATGAACAATAAGACATGCTATAGAATGATGAACATGAAAAGCATACAAATAAAACGGGAGTTAGAGATAGATACCAAAACCGATGAAGGCACCTCTCTAGTTCTCCAAACCACGGTGGTTCTCCCACCAAATCCCCTTGAGAGTGAAGCATCCAAATGGTTCTCTTTTAAGCTTAGAACGCATCCACCTCAAGGCACCAATACTCTCACGTGATGCGAGAGCTCCCACCTACATCAAAAAGCATAGAGGTGGTCTTTGGTACCCATTTCCTTTTGGGTCCACGGGGGTTAGTATCTTTTCTAACCCAAACAAGATTAGTTGCTAAATTTTATGATAAACACGATCATAACAAAATCTAGCAAGGTGGCCTTTTCGACCACAATGTGTACATGTGTACACATGAGCATACATGTAATGGTGGTGACCGTGGGAAGCATGTGTATGCCGTAGAGGGTGTACATGTAAAGATGGAACTTGTTTCTTGCGAACCAAGGTTTCTAAGCGTGTATGATTCAAAGTACATTGGCTAAAGTGGAGCCCAAACATTCAACACTTTTCTTCAAAATATTTGTATCTTTTTCAATACTTGAAGATAAAGCGGAGCATGCAATAGGTGTGCTAGAAGAAGAGGCTACACTAGCATGGCACACATGAGAATCAATATCAATTTTTAAAGATTCATTTTTCTTTAAAACCAAATCCAATTCTTTAGTAATAAAATCAATTTCATTTTTCAAAACAAGGTTATCTTTTAAAACAAAATCCAATTTAGAAGATAAAACCTCATTGTTTTTTATAACATCATTACAATTATTTTTGTTTTTCAAAATATCAATCTCATTAAGGGCAAGGTCTAGTTGAGATCTTAGTGAGTCACGTTCACTAGTAATCTCTTCCTTCTCTTGCAAAACTAATTCAAAATTAGAACACAAATCCTTTAATTCATTTTTCAAAACAAGATTATCCTCTTTCAAAAGTTTGTGTTTTTCCAAGAAATTTTCAAGCTTTGTGGCAAGTTCCATATTTAAAGTTTGAGCTTCTAAACAACCATCGCAATAGAAACTAGAGCAATCATCTAATTGAGAATCCGATTGTACCTCAAGGGAGTTTTTCCCTTGGACCATGAGGCAATGCTCGTCAGACTTGTCTCTCCTAGATCTCCTCAACTTGTTGATAATCCTTGGTAGCTCGGGAGAAGTTAATATGCTCCAAACTGCAAAAGCCGAATCATAATGATCAAACACATATAAAAGATCTTCATTTAGAGATGCTCTAAGTGTTTTAAGTGCTAATGCATTGGCCTTTTTATGCTTGCTACTATTAGGGAAGGATTCCATAGTGGAGGCTTGATAAAGTAGATGTCATAGTCTTTTCAAATGGCTACTCATATTGGCCTTCCAAACATTAAGTCTAAAAAAGTCAAACATAGGAGGGCTATCCATGAGTGCAAACTAAATGTGTGCAAATGAAAATGCAAATGAAGATTAGCAACCAAAATCTCACTCCTAGGTGGTTAAACCTAAATATTAGGAGCGTAGGCTCTGATACCAATTGAAAAATCACCTAGAGGGGGGTGAATAGGTGATTATGCTAATCTAATGAACTTAATGCGAAATTTAAAAACTAATTACAATTAACAAGAGATGCACACTCAAACAAGCCAAGCAAATAATTATGAATGAACAATATAAATTTATGCAAGGCACAATAGTAAAGAGAGAGAGAGATAGAGTTAGAGCCAAGGGATCAAGCGCAAACAACAAGATATGTTTCGAGGTTCGAGCACCCAGCTCTACATCCCCGCCTTCACCCAGAAGGATTTTAAGTCCACTAGCTTGTCCACAAAGGACTCCCACAAAGGGAACCTCCACCGAGGATTTGGGGCAATCACAATTACAAGGAGTACCCAACTCCTCTCCTTACAAACACAACCTCCTCCTTGAGGCACAACTCCAAGCCAACAACAATCACCTCACAACTTGAGGGATTAGCACAAACCAATACAAGGATCACCTCACAACTTGAGGGATACAACCCAAAGGCACAAAGCCAAGAAAAGATTGGGTTTACAACTTGGTGGTCAAAACAAAAACCACAAACAATCTCTTTCTCCCACACAAAGATCCTATAGAATAAGAAAGTAGATGTAGCTCAAGTGTGGAGAAAACCAATGGAATGGAAATCAAAATCACAAAGAAAATCCTTGGAAAAAAACTGAAACCAAGATATAGAAGTTGAATCAAAACTCTTTTCCCAAAACCCTTTTCTTTGATATTCCAAACCCTAGCAAAAACACCAAATAGATTGTTCAATATAAAGCCCAAAAACTTCTTTTGATTGCTGTGAAAACACTAGAGAGTCAGGAAAATTCGCACAAAAAAATCTTAGAGAAAAACTCTTTCCAATGGGGTATTTATAGCCCCCAGAAAAATATAGCCGTTGGCAGCCAAATCTGCCAAAAATACCCTGCTGGTCGACCGTGCGGTCGACCGTCCAACGGTCACATTTTGACCGTTGCCAGCTACCGGTCGACCGCCCGGTCGACCGAAACAAACAGAGACTAGCCTGCATATAGTCGGTCGACCGTGCGGTCGGCCGGCCCAATAGGCAGCCAGCGTGCACGTATCCATGCACGTCGGTCGACCCTAACGGTCGACCGGCTACTTGGTGCGGCCGACCGTTCGGGTCGACCGACCTAGCCTGGCAGAGGCTGTTCTAGTCAGAAAAACTAAGTAATTAAATATCCTATAAAATCCCATTAAATCTCTAAAAATCCACAAAAATGGTTTTATCATTTTTCATTGAAATACAAACTTGTGTTAAAAAGTTTAACACAAATCTCAAACATCTTGAACTATTTTTGTGTTATAGAAATTTTGCCAAAAACCAAAAACTGTATTTTCTAAAACTTGAATTTTGAATAGAAAATACATTTTGTCCAAAACTTATCCAAATACAAAAACATAATATTTAAACACTATTGAAGCATAATGCATATGGATAGAAATCCAATATACATGAAACATATATATCATAGTTTTTGTCTATAATTCCAAAAATGAGTTTTGTTAAAACACAAAACCTAAAACCCATGAATAGGTATATCAAAGTAAGTTTGTCTAAGTAGTTGAAGCATGCATGTATATAGAACAAATCTAATATACATTAAACCATGTAAACTTGTTTTGATATAATATCTATTCGGAAAACCAAGATCGGTTAAACCTAAAACCGAAAACCAAAAACCAATATTCAAAACATGAAACGTGTGTGTTGTGAACTTGAGCATATTATACTATTCTAATATTTATAATTTGGATCTGAACACAAAACTAAACTATGGTACCGATGTCTTCTTGTAGAGCGCAATCTCCAAGCTGACTCGATCCAAAAACTCCTTGATCCACCGAGCAAGTGCTATATATGATCTTCGACGCTCGGGCTCTTGAATCAACATGTGAAAGCTTCCAAATCATCTTGTTGAAGCTAATCACCAACTAATAACTTGATTAATGATCTGAAACTAAAATCACAAGATTATTAGTACACATAACTACATGAGTTAATCATCATCAAAACTAGAGTGGAAGGCCTCTGGGCCAACAGATCGGACCCGATAGTAGCTCACTAATGTTAGTGGCTAAGAAGATCTTTTTAGGTACATTAGTCTTTCTCTTCTTGGTACACATGTCCTTAAGAAACTTAACATAAGATGTAACTTATTGGATGGCATCAAGAAGTGGCACATTTATCTTCACTTAATTAAAGATCTCAACTATCTTATCCATGTGTGGATTTTGCTTGTTTTTCAGCCTATTAGGAAATGTGCTATAGACTGGTGCACATCACTGGTTGACTTATCTTTTTCAGATTCATCAAATTTAGGAGGGTAGGATTAGATGAGGTGGATGCTGAAGTGTGATTGTGCTGACTAGGATTAGGTGGTGTTGACACTTGGTTATCAACTTTCTTTCCCGACCTCAATGTATGAACAA